>JAVCKT010019498.1:0-10350 GCA_032273925.1 Rhynchotus rufescens | reverse complement strand
AATAAAGTATGTTATCTACATTTTTTTTAAGTGTATATAGATGCTATGTCCTTTGATTGACGTCTTAAAACTTTGGTAGAACAATTTAAATTATGTAAGAATGTAAGAAGGACCAGACATAACTTAGTACAAGGAACACATCTTAACGTCACAGATGATTTATATCTTACCATGATAGGTAGATTCAGTTTTTGTGTTTTGAAACCTTGAAATGCAGGGCATTTTGATTTAGAAACTGCCAGTATGCTTTGTTGCTTGGCCAGGATTTTTTAATTCTTTTTGCATTTATGTATTTAAAGATAAATCACGGAGATTTTCTTTGACTTGCACTGCCAAATTGCAGTTTCTTTGGAAAGTCATGACCTATATCCTTGATGATTTTCTTTTCTACTTATAAAAGCTGCTTGCAGGTTTCACTATACAGCTGAATTAGAGAGAAATACAGAAACATTTGAACAGCATAAAATTACAAATTATGTCTAAGTTATGCGAAAGAACATAGTTTTGCTTGCTTACTTGCTGTCACTGCAGTATACCTTTTTGCATTACAATGAACTCTTTAAAATTGTAAAGCCTTTGCAATACTTCACTATCTATACTACTTCTATTTCAGGAACGTATTAACATTACTTTGGATCATAAATGTGCAATTTTCCAGACTCTAAATGGAGCTGTAGGTAAGTATAAGATTTGCATGTTTTGTGTTTTATTGCCTACTTTTGCCTCAACAAATATAGTTACTTTTTTTTTTTTTTTTTTTTTTTTTTAAGTCTTTGTATGGGCAGAACTGATGAGCAGATTAATAAAGTTCTTTGGAGTTTAACACTAAACAGCCTTTTTTATGAGTGAAATAATTTTAAAACCTAAACGAAGTTAGGAATGAAGAACCATCTTTCCATCTTCCTTTCATAAATGTGATTATAGGAATAAGGATGGCTATGAAATTGTATTTTAGATGCAAGCAAGCAACTATATACAAGGAAATGGGAAGGAGGAAAAATGCAGAATTTTCTTTATTTAATGATCATAAATTTAAAATGGAAAAAGCTTCCTCCTCTTCTGTTTTTGCAAATTCCCTTCCTTAACTTTAATCTTCAATTATAGCTCAAAGTTCAAATTAAGATCACATCTCAATAAATATTCTTTTGCAAGACTAATTTTGTATTTTCTGAGATTTTCTTCAAATATGAAAGGATGCTGATGGTAAACTTCCAAGTTTAATGTAACTTTTTTGGTCTGAAGAGTTAGTTTAGAATTCAAGTTTTATTTAAATAAATAAAAGGATAGGTAACATTTAGTAGTAGTGGCAATAGTGCATATTATTGTTTCAACAAGAGTTTAGAGAAGTCTGAAATTTTAGTTTTTGCCTAAACACTGTACCTTTGACTACTGCACAGTTCTCTTGATTTGCAGATGAAGTTCACTTGCAATTTGAAGAAGGAAAAGTAAGAGCTAGGAATTCCATATATGAGACGTTGCCAATCACCATTCATGGAAATGGTCCAACTAAAGTGAGTGACAGTTCTTTTTCTGCAAAGACTGTGATTTTAGTAATGGCAGAAATAATGGAGGAGCTTGAAACAATCTTAGCACACACCTTCACTGCTTATTTGTAATTGATGTTGATAAGAATTGCAGGGATAAACCAATCTCAGAGGCTTTAGATGGTCAATAAACCATCCTCACATTAATCTGTTGTCATTGTAACTCGATATTGATCCTGAAGCTCATTCTGCTCCCAAATTCATTGCAGCACTGGGCCTTAAAAGCAAATAAGATTATGTTCATTTTGTTCATTATCCCAAAACTGTAGTTAAGAATGTCTCTTTGGTTATGACATGCTAAGCAGAAGAGTAGATTTTTAGGGGGAAGAGAGATTTAACCTAGAGTTACAGAAATGTGTCCGATGCACCATAGACCTCACGAAGTATATATATTACTGGCTTGTACCGTTGAATCTTCAGTGTCTTTGATCATTGCCTGCTAAGTTGCCGTGGTTCCTTAAGTCTGGGACCACAGCAGAGCTCAGTCTGCTCCCTGAAATTGTTGGTTTGGCAGCTTTGCTCCATTTAGAAGGACCTGTCAGTGTCAGTAGTCTGAAGGACCTGGCACAGTCCCTGTGGGAGGAAGAATGGCTGTATTTTGGCTATGTGGCAGTTGCACTTTTTGTCCTATGGCCAAGTTGTGTCATGGCATCCCATTTTTGATTGCTTCGGTTAGCTACCAGATGCCACGACTCTGAGTTCTTCTGAGTGCATCTTCCTTGTGGTACATCGTGCAGAAAAGCTTAGTCAAAGCAACTTGTATCAGCATGCCAGCAACTGCTGATTGCTCTTTGCACTGTATTTCATCTTCTGAATCTCTGAACGTACTGCTGTTGTAATCTGTTTGCCTTATAATTACTCAGCAGTGCTGAATTATAAGACCAACTTATTCCATGCTGCATCAATGTATTTGGCTCAATTCGAATGCCAAATTAGTTGTCATCGTTGGCTTTGCTGACTTTTTGTCTGACTTTTTGTACTGACTTTTGCTGACTTTTTGTACTTTATTGTACATCTGGCAAATTAAATTCAAGCAGTTCTATTTGTAACTTCTCTAGAATGGTTCATATGCATGAACAAACCAGAAAAACTGTGTTAAAATGCAAATTGAGTACTAGATTGGCATGTTTTATCCCTGTATAAGATGCCTCTCTATCCTTGCAGCTTTTGGTATAGACAATGGAGAAGGAAAGAGCAGCAGCTTCTCTCGGTCAGACTTTCCCCAGGCTTTCCCTGTCTCTTAATCCTTGCAAAAGGCAGTAGAGTGAAGTCCTTTTCAACCCAGGAGGACATGGCAGCCCAGGCAGCCCATCCACAAAAAAAGTAGTAAATACCTTGTTCGGTGCCAATTCCGAGTCTGTTAAGAAGCTAGATGCTGTTTTAAAGCACATCCCGCTGTTTTGACAAGCAAGGCCAACGTTCAGAAGCCAAGTAAAAGCCTGTATCCAGTCGGCTTTGTCATCTGGCTATATATCTGGCATGTTTTCTATAGGCCTTTCATAAGGCCACTCTTACTTTATATGTGAAGTGTTGATGGTTCTCAAATTCAGGAAGAGAATTAAAAATATGATTTTTTTTTTTTTTGACTTGAAAACATGAAGAATATCTTGCAAGAAATCTGTAGATGATGCCTTGGAGGCCAAACAGGCATTTAGTTGGTAATTTTTAATCCTTTCAGCAGTTGTTTACCTGAAGCAGAGCCAAACTGAATATCCTCTATATTGTGTAAACAAAAAAGAAAGCTTTTATCTCCTGCTTTTGTGTTTGTTTTATGTTAGATAAGAAGATAGTTCAGTTAATTATCTTTAATTCAGTCAATTATCTTTAGGTATAAGGGATTTCAGAGGTTAATACTGACTTCATTAAAGATGCAAATCAGTATCTGCATTCACATTTCATTAGCCTTAATTGTTTGCTTGTTTACCAGATTCACTTGAACTATTTGGGAAACTATATCCCCAATGCTTGGACACGGGAAACTGGATGCAGTATTTGTGATTTAGACTTGCTAGACCTATCAGCAGTAAAGGTAAGAAATCCTCTTAGTATAACAATAACTTTTTGAATGGTATATATCTTTTTGGTAAGTATATAGTGATTTATGAGTCGAAATAACTGCAGAATGTATTGTTAGACTTTCTGTAAACCTCAGGATATATTATTTTTCTGTATGTGAAATTGTAATTTACTGGAAGAATAGTTTTAGAAAAATTTCATGTTTACTACATTTTACTGTAGGTTACCTATAGTCAATGTTAAGCATATCCGAAAGAGCCCTCCTTTCCTGTTTCTATGGATTGTTCATGAATTGTGCAAGATTCTGATAAGTTCAATTTCTGGGAAGCTTAAAAACTCTTTAAGCATTGTAGTCTTTTAGTGAAGATTTATCCAAGAATAGAATATGTATCAATTTAATACTTGTGTTACAAATAAAGCTGAGCAGTTACCTGACGATTACACTTATAATTCTTGAAGGGGCAAGAGGAATAGTCAGAGCACTTAAAATTTTTACTGCTTTAACTTGATCTGTGATAGAGATCTGTGTTGTTGAACATATATGTGAACATTTATCTGTATCGTAGATCTGATGTAGTAATTGAGATCTGAAATCAGCTCACAACGCTTAGAGTTTGCATAGCACAAACATACACAGGCGCACACACACGTGTGTGTGCGTGTATCCAATTTTTAGGAATTAATTTTTGCTCTTTGGTGACAAGAATGACACTTTCCTTGTCCTTAAACATTTTTCATTTTTTTACTGAGTACATGTTAGGCAGAATATATGCAAAGATCTACAGTGTAAAAAGTATAAGACTTGTACTTAAGATTTTTCTTAAATTGTTTACAGCAGCTGTGTATTTTGTTTCTGTTCTGGGGAGAGAAAAGGAAGGCTTAGGGATCATGAAAAGTGGGGATATCTTGAGAGAGCCGGTGGTTTATGATCCCTGTGACCAAAGGACAAAATGAAACACTTGCTGGACAATAAGCAACTTATGGATTGGGACATTAATCCAAAAAGCCGTTACTGGAATTGTAATCACTTTCTGCCTTTTATACATTTTTTCTTTTTAATTATTGTTTTGCTTTAGAAGTACATTCTACTGAAATTATGGGTGTTTTCAGCCCCAAATCTAACTTAAAAGATTCTTTCCTGACTGTGTGGGCAATTAAAACATGATTGGGGAGTAGCTAGAACCAGAAATAAGAAGTAACTAGCAGGGATTTCCTGGAGAGCTTCCTGTAGATTGAACACATCTTTTTAGAAGTTGTCTTCCTTTACTATAATTCATTCTTTGGACTTCATGCCTCACTTATTCTGCCAGAAGGAACAGCGAGACTTTTTCTTGGCTTCTGTGGAAGTGTTTACTTTTGGCTTTTCTGAGTACAAGCGATATTTCACTTTCTGAACACACTTTCTGTTCAGGCCTGGCCAGTTGCTGCTTAAAAAGAAATCTTTCGTAAGAAGAGCAAGAGCAGCTGTGAGTCTCTACCATGATGCTGTCTGCACTGTTTTATTTAGCTTTCTGTACTGATGTTCTCCTATCTTGGGAGATGTTTGTAGGTTTTTGGTAGGAAGTAGAGGATCACATCTGTTGATGCTGGCTGCATCTTAGGGTTTTAGTTGCTTTAGATGAATTCTAGCATGAATTGCTATGAGGAGTCCAGGTGCTGCTCTCGCAATATAAGCCACTCGCTTAAGTGCTGCAAAGCCAACAGACTCTAGTGAAGAACAAGTAGATGAAATCAGTGCTTTGCAGCAAGGCCACAGGCAGATCCTGCCTCGGTGCTGGCTGGGGCTGGCGTGCGCGAGGCAGACGTGCTGGAAGAAGTGCCTTGGTTTCCTGCCAGCCGCTCCGTGAGGGATGAGCAGCAAATCCAAGCGCACGATTCGGGGCTTGCTGTGGAAGCACTCACAGTTACTGGAGGTAACCTTTCTCCTGGAAAGGTTTTTGCCCAAGCGTAACTGGGAAGAAACAAAATTACAGGTCTGATATAGTCAAAATTCTGTATGTGAAAATAATAAGTTCTGGCCTAGATTCAGACTATGCAATGATGACTTTTTATCTAGTGAACCAAGGCCTAGATTCATGAATTCTCTGCTTTGAAAAGGAATACTATGAGAGTAGTTCTTAGGAATCTGTACTCTGATATTTTAAACACAATTTTGCTTTTGTCACACCCCTGAGCTTTCTGTCTACAATACTGAAAGTCATAGCCAAACAGTTCATTTCCGTATAGGAAATGAGCCTTAGTAATTCCCAGTTTCCCCCATGACCTTTGCAGGTCCAGTCTTCTGAACTGTGTTTTTCTTTTCTTTTCTCCCCCGGCCCTAGAAAGGGACATAGGCGCAAGAGACATAGAATTTGGAATTACATTAACTGCAATTTGTTTATTGGTAGCATGTAGGTGTTGTTGGTTTTTGAAGTGGATGGCACACGCTGCTTTTCCGATCTCCCTCATTGCTTGCAGTGAAGGGTATCAGTTACCGTGACACTAGTCTCAGTGGAGTAGTTTCCTCGGAATATTAGTGTTTTAAAGAAAAGCCAATGTCCCATGTTATCCTCACTGTTTTGAAATTATTAGCCAGCCTTCTTGAATGCACATTAAGTTTGGAGTTTAAGTTGTGACTAGGCGGTAGTCTAGGTAAACATCGGTGCTTAATGTTTCCTTTCAGGTATCCTTGCCAGTATGTTTTTGGATTTCCGATGTAGACACTGACTTTGTGAAATTTTGACATGCTCTGATCTTTTATCCAGATACCTTTTGAGTGTCTTTGACTTGCTTAGGGAAAACTAACTTGAAATCTTTTATTTCTGTGGTTTCTCTCTAAAACTTCTGAAGTGAGCTAAAGATATTTATATTTAACTGTCTGTTTTAAAGGTGTGAAAAACTGGTTTTGTTTAACCAGAGCGTTTATTTGTCTGTGTGAATAAAGGCCTTTGAAGTTTAAATTTCTTCATCTTTAGTAATATAATAGTATATTTTAGGAATACATACAAAAATGCTGTCTAGGCTTCAGTAGTGCCCATGTAACCCAGAGATTAATACCCAGGGATTAGAAAATATAATTAAAAAGGGAACAGATACGATTTATAAGCCATATATGACCCCTTCTCACCACCTTATGATCCGTTTTTATTAATCCAATATAGTACTTTTTGTGAACTTGTAAATAGTATGCAACTTGACTGCTAATGCTACTGTTTGTCTGGAGCAAGAAGTACTGGATAATCTTGAAAATTGCCTTAAGGGACTAAAGGTGGATAAAATTTCACAGTACTTGGGCACAACAAGAGATATCCTACTCAACTCATCAAGGGTCTTCATAAAATCAGTTGGTAGGGAAGCAATGTAGAACCCAGTTAGCTGCAGGGAGAAGTAAAAAGAAAAGTATGGCAATCTTCTGCTTAAAGTGCAGTTAAGAAAATATTTGTGGTTATTTTTTATTTAACTACTTTTTAAACATTTTTTCCTATTTTTTCTTTTTTATATATATATATATATATATATATATATGTTACTATCAAAAATACTGGAATTGACATATAAGATTTCCATGTATTTTTCTAACTATATTTTTGTGTTATCTATTTAAAATATATATACATATATATATAGTAAGAACTTAAAATCCTTACTGTATTATATAAACCAACAGTGTATGTTATTTAATTTTAAAGAGAATTCTAACGATATTAAGTGTATGATCTTTGTAAAGTCCAATAGAGAATACAAATATGGGTGTAGCACTTCTGGGTTAGTCTGGTTTGTGTGTTGGAAAGATCTGTGGCCTGATATAATTGTACTGAAAAGCAACTAGTTTCGTGATGTGATAATCTTAGAAAGGAGGCAAGTCTTATTGGTTGTGTCAAAATATCCTTTTTTATTTTATTTATTTTTTCTTTAGGAATATCCAAGGGTAAAAATTGGCGTTTTCATTGAACAACCCACCCCTTTCCTACCCAAATTTTTAAACAGACTGTTGACTCTGGACTACCCAAAGGAGACACTCAGTATCTTCATCCATAACAATGTAAGTAGTATCTAACTGTTGTGCAAAGCTCATTTTTTTAGAAGCTATGATGTGAACAAATGTATGTGTGGGGAAGTGTAAGGAAGGAAGTATACCACATCCATGTTTAAATTGCATAGCAAAGTTTTTTTTCATAATGCAGTACGCAGAAGTAGAAAAAATAGAGCAATTTTATGAATGCAGAACAAAGCTGAATGGAATTAAAGCAATGCTTGCTGGAGTCTGTTTATACAAACTGTTTAGATTCTATTGGAGAGAAAGGCTAAAAGTTTTTTTTTTAAGTGTATCCTTCTGGGAAAAGTATAGGTTGACATCAAACAGTAGTTGAAACAGGATTTGCTTTTCATCTTGTTGAGACTCCAGTGCCTTTTCCTTTCTCCTGGTGCTCCTGCTGAGTGCCATGGCTCAGGGTGGTGAGTCTGTGCATGTTCTGAATGGCAGCACAGCAGTGATGATGATTTTTTTTTTTCTGGATATTTTTGAAGTTTTTTATTTTTTCTAATTACCTATATCAGCTGTAGCTGAGACTACCCTGTGAAATCAGCAGCACTTTTCACGTAAGTGAGGTTATAGATTGGTGCAGGTGTTTAAAGGACTGAAGCATAAGAAACATGGGAGGAAAATGTCATTATACTGTCCCTTCTTTTTAGGCGCACACAGTGCTGTATCCATCATAGACCTACACATCTGAATAACAGAAGTAGATTTTTATTTTATTTTATTTTATTTTTTTAAGTTTTCAGTCTGTTTTTGTGAGAGGATGATGAGAGGGAAGAGATTATCATAACATTTGGTGAATCTTTCATCACTGGTCTGGAGACACTGCCTTGATTTATGCTGCTGAAGTGTTGGATTCTTCTGCTAAAATTTTGGACGGAAGAGCTTTTAATGATAGATGTACTAAAATGCCTGCAAATGCTGTTTGCCATCTGTTTGTTTAGAATAGGATACAGTTTGTGCTTGGATGCTGTGTTTCACAGCAATTTGTACTTTTCGTTTACTCTAAACAATGTTAACATGATTACAGGAAGTTTACCATGAAAAGCACATCAAGAAATTCTGGGAAAAAGCCAAGAACATTATCAGAAATATAAAAATTGTTGGACCTGAAGAAAATCTGAGTCAAGCAGAAGCCAGGAACATGGGAATGTAATTTCTAATTTCTACGTCCCTTATAACAATGAATATGCTAACTTTTTCTTTTTTCTTTTTTTTTAAACCGTTAATATGTATTATTGTTCATTTTAAATACTAACAATTCTGCATTTTAAAATACAATTTTGGGGCCTTTGGAGCACTAAAAGAAAGCACTAAAAGTACTGTTGAATGTTTTATGGTTTCTGCCCAGTATAGAAAGCTGTTGGTCACGTGTGAAAACATTTTTTCTCTGCCTTGGACTATGCCAATGGTCTGTCATTGTGCCTTCTAATGAAGGCACAGACAATAGTAGACTCTAAGGAAACAAAAGAGATGTCAGATTTCAGATAATTCTCATTTTTATTTGCACTAAGTATAATGATTGTCAAAACCTCTCTCATGAGTATAAAGACTCTAAAGTCTTTTTTGTATTTTTTTAAAGAGTACTATCCAAATAAAACATGATACGACACACCAAATTTTAACAAAGTTTGCACAGTGCTTATGTGTAACATATGGGTTGAGACTGTTGTAAATAGAAATCCTAATTACACTGTATTCTTGAAAAGTGCATTTGATGTTATTTTTGTTTTCTAAATATCTTCAGGCTCAGTGTTCGTAGTATAAACACACATCTTGCATTCAGCATGCTTTTAAACCTGTGCTTTCTTGTCCTAACTATCCCTCTCCTCCCCTTGTGTTTCCTTATTTTAAATATAAAATACTTTTGTATAGCTGGAACTGGATTTGAGCATACAGGTAATGCAATTATATTGTTTCATAGGGTTCAAAGAGACAGAAATCTCCTTTAGATGTGCTTTAGCAGAAGTTTGTGCTTTCCAGAAAAAGAAGTTTGCAAAAGCAAACTGATGTCATCCTTATGGTCAGTCTCACTCTCTTCCCTCTACTGAAGGAGAAAGCTGCTCTTTCTTTATATGCCTGGCACTCAGCTGGCCTCACTCAAGCCCTGGCAATTCTTGCTCATTGGGAGGTCTCTTCATTGGCAGCACACTGACCTATCTCACAGAGCAACTTATAGCTCTTCTAGTGTGTCCATCAACAAGGTTATGGAGTTGTATGAGCCAGGATTCCACTAAGATTTTGCTATTGCTCTTGTGCACACTGAGTTCTCAGACAGTGCTTTCATTATTCTTTTCTCTCCTGTCTTCCACTAGTGATGGACCAGAGAAGCTAATGTAAGAAGGTTCATTTCTTTCTTACTCTGAGGTTAAGAATGCAATGTAGGCTGCTAAGGGCATCAACTGAAAGAACGAAGGATTAATCCTGAGTCTTTGTGATATTCTTGGAAATTTGTCTGAATGGGGATTTGTTTTACTGAAGCCACTGGAAAACTTGTATTTGGATGATGTCCAAGCCTCTCCCAAAGCTTTTCTAGGAAACATTACAGATGTCTAGTGTAGGAGTGTAAGCATCCATTCAGATGTTTATGAAGCATTCTGCCTTTTGTCATGGTCTCTAGAGCAAGTACATTCCATGTTTGCAAACTTTCTGAAGTAGGATGTGCTTTATGTAGCTGAGGTAGAATTCCCAGAGTTGTGTTTTTCTCCCTTTGTGCTTTGCTATATGGACACCATAAGGCAGAACTTTCAGTGCAACTTATCTCTGTTTTTC
>JAVCKT010019495.1:0-26221 GCA_032273925.1 Rhynchotus rufescens | reverse complement strand
AGCAAAGCAAAAAAACCAAAAGCAGGAATTCCTCCTAGTTTAATCCTTCTGCAGCAAAACCTGGTGCTCAGATTCTGTAGGCCAACTGAGGCTGTGCTGGGCCCTCAGAGGTCAGGCAAAAGTGAGATGAGGAGTTTTAGAATTCATTTACAGCTGAGACCCAGTTCTCTCTGAAATAGACATACAACCTCAAATAGCAATGTCTGCTATTGCATGAGAAAAATGTAGAGAGAAGAGAAGAAAAGAGGAGAGGAGAGGAAATATCTAGATTTTTTATACAGTACAATTCTCAAAAAAACAAAAAAAGAAATATTTGAGAAGAATCTAAGTGAAATTTCAGGACTGTCTAAAAGTCAGTGTCCTCAGTTAAATTTCCTTTTCCTTGATAGATAGGAGGCAAACAGAAGAAGGGTTTTTAAGGTAGATAAGTCAGAAATGTTTGTTTCAATTTCCCTGATTGTCAGTGCAATTGCTAATGGTATTTTTACGAAATATAGATATTTTTCCATGGGAAATGATGAGGGTTTGGTGAGGGAGGAAGGTTCTGTAAAGGATGTTCTTGTCATAGAATCATGTTCAATCTAGTCCCAGTGAGATTTAGTCGTAATTGGATCTTATTTAAGGATATAATGATCAGTAGTTTACAAAAGAAAGAAACCAGGCCCCTTTGGAATCTATGAAATTTTATACAAAATGTTGAATGTTTATTATTATTGTTGTTGTTGTTGTTGTTTCTGAACAATAATTAAATATTCTAATTAGGAAGGGAAATGTTCTATTAGCCATTTTCATTAACCTTTGGAATGCCCTTCACTGATTTTTTTTTTTCTGGTCCCAGTTAAGAGCATCTCAAAGAATGAAAGTACAGTCTTGATTCACGGCATGTACTTCCCTAGTTTTCCCTTGAGTGCCTTGGCACTATCTAGCAATTACTGCTGCTTCATTAATTGGTCTGCTTTAGAGCCTAAAGAACTTGAATTAAGCTTCATGAACTTGACTTGCAAGGACAAGGACTCTAAAAGGAGCAACAGGAGCAGAGGAGGAACTGCACCAATAACTGCTTGAACAATCCTGACACCCACAAAGTTACACCCTGTATTTCTTAATGCCAAGGAAAACATGGATTTGCAAAGTTGCGGACAGGATGGTCTTTGCTGTACTTACAATAGCATTTACGTGCTGAAGGATGTTTCTATTTTGCTAACCTCAGTTCCCTCAAGGTTTGCTATGTCTTGTCTGAACTGGTCCTCCTGCTTCTTATGGTCCAGCATTAGTAGAAAATGGCTCAATATCTTTTTTCATTTCTTTAATGAAATGAATACTGACTTTTAAGCTATTACATCTGAAAAGAAACATGGACAGAAAGAGTCACTTACAGATTTAAAGTCAAAATATTCATGCCCTCTTTCTGACTCCAGTAAATGTAGTGTTTTCGCTGCTGATTACAGAGAGAGGTAAAAATAATCATAGGTTTTATGTACTGCGCACAGTTAGGAGATGGTTGGAAGAAGATTCTTTTCTACTGGCTATTCCTGTCTGGAAAACAGCCATACACTGCCTTCTACTTAACGGACTATCCAGGTGAACATCAACGTACTTTGCTAAAGAAGAAAAGTCTTTAGTTTAAAATAGGAATCGCTACAAGCATCTTGCCTGAGAAAATACAAATAAATATCAAAATAACCATTTGCTCTTCCATATCCATTGCATAGGATGGATAATTTTTTCCAGAGCAAAGCTTAACCATACCTCTGCTCTTCCCATCAGTGTCCAGAGTCCCAACAGTGCAAGCCTGCAGAGATACCAGTCCAGCGAAGAATCTGTGTTATTCCTAATATCAAGTACTTACGTGGATTTGGTTCTATTAATTAGCTGAAAATTTGTTTCCCTATACTTGCTTGATGAGGCACCTGAAAGACTTTTAATCTAACTTTTCCATTTGTTAGCACTCTGTTTCTCCTGTTTCTTTCTCTGCCGTTGTGCTTTGTGCTCTTTGGGGCCCTAAGCCCTGAATCATTGCTGGGGAGTTGCTGCTTTGGTCCAGCATAAAGTGTGAAGCTGTTTGGTGGTTGCTGTGGTTTCTGCTCTCTCTTTTGCATGGCTCAGCTCTTTCCTCGTGTTCAGTAAATGACACACACATCTTTTTAGTGTGGTTTTGTAGGGAGATGCGAGTTGTATCTGGTGATACCTGCTTGCGTGTTTAGCCCTTCCAGTAAATGTTAGCTTTTTTTTCCCCATCAAATCTGATAGAGGGAGAGAAGTCTCATAGATAATTCTATGATTCTATGATTCTATAATTGCTTTTCTACAGCATCTGGGAAGAAAAGAGAAACCCAAATTTGTTCCTCTTATTGTGGGAAAGAAAAGAAAACTGAGCTTTCCCTAAATTGTTTGACAGCATCCCTCTAATCCAACAGCTGATGTCTATGCCTGGCCAATCTGCACACAGGTAGCTCCAGACCTGCTTCAGCAGGACCTGGTCCTTATCCAGTGCACATGTCAGGGAGCTATGAGACAGCTGAGGCGACTGTGCGTAATGCAAGGAACACAAAACAATTCTTTGGTATGTGTTTTTGCCAGAAATCACATTGGGTTGCAGCTTAGTGTGAAGAAAACCAGAATTAAAGGTTGACTCCGTTGAAGACAACAACAAAATTCTTAATCTTGAATATCTGCGATATAATTAGTCAAAATAAGGAATTTCTAATATTAAATAACTGGTGTTCCCAATCCTTGTCATAGGTACTGCACTAGTCACATATCAGATCATATAAGACGGTCTCCTTCCAGGTATTGCTGTTTGCAAATATGAAGTCTAGGCCCTCATTTTTCTTTCTGACACTCAGCTGCAAGCACAGGTATGAATGTTTGTCTTCCTAAACTGCTTGTTTTGCTTCAGAGTAGGCAGGAATATGGTTCTCATTTTGGGTCTGAAGGTAAGATGGGTTTACTCGGCACTTGGAGCCTGAGTTTTGAGTGGGTCATGCATGTTAGGATCCCTCTGCTGCCAGATTACCTTGGTATGAGAACACTCATCCCCCTTGGTTACTTGTCTGAGGGTCTCATGGATCTCCCTTTGGAGTTATCCTCCTCTCTCCAGGACTATCACAGAATTACAGAACAGTTAAGGTTGGAAGGGACCACCCTTCCAACTATCCACTTCCACCTATGAAGGCCTCCACCTCCAACTATCCAACTCTCCAGCTATGAAGATCACCATAACATTATGCTGAATTCTTCATTTTTAGACAACTTCAAGAAGTTCATGAAGTCATAGGAAAGGCACTGCTTTCCACCTCAGACCTTGTACAGGTGCCCTGAGGAGGATGAAGGCTCCTTGCTAGAGAATGGTGTGATGTGGATTCGTTCAATGTGTAAGGAGACAAAGCTGGGCCCTGCTCTGCGCCACCACAATCCTGTGGAAAAGAGGTCCGTGAACGGATGCTGTGGAGCTTGACTCATGCAGAAAATACTTGAGCAGAACAATATTCATTTAACTTTGAGGTTCACAACAGTGTTTACAAAGTAGAAAGGTCGGAATTGCTCTGTATTGCACACAGGGTAGACAGTAAACTCCCTTGGTCTTGGAAATGGCAGTGCTGAGATGTTTAAAATGGAGTTTTCAAATGAGCTTACTCTGTTCTAGCCTTTAGGAACAACCATTAGCTATTAGCTGTCCTTTCAACGTTTAGTGCCTATGACCAAATACTTGAAGGTATTTCTGGAGTGCCCAGAACTGCTTCAGCGAAAGTGGTAATTACAGAAACGAAACTGCTTCCAGCCAGCAATTTCCCACAAGATGAGAGCACCAGACAGCCCTCAGCCACAAGTAACAGAAATTTGAAGGAAAATAAAGGGTTCGTTTAAAAACGAAAAAGATCATAACTTTATAATAACATTATTATTCAAAGAAAAATACTTCCTTATGAATTTGAAAAACCACTTTAGGCTTCAGCTTTTTTTTTCCATGCCCCAATTGCAATTAATTCCAAACCATGAAATAGATCATACAATAACATTAACTGGATGTGGGTGTTGCTGGTTCCCCAAAGGCTGTCATTTTGCCTGGTCTACTAACTGTTTTTCAGAATTACACTCTGCAGATTCTGAAGGTGTATGAGAGAAGATAGCCCAAAATGCTGCCTCCTGGCCTTTTCTTCTTGCTGAAAAAAGAAAATTTCTTGGGTGATTCATCAATATGTGTTATTCATATTTTCAAGTGAGCAAAAGAATGTTTAAGCTATTTTTTTCTTTTGGATCCATCCAAAAATTTGCATACTTGTTTGAAATGTAAAAACATATATATATTAAAGTGTTGGCAGTGGTTTTGTGGCTAGTGGCTTTTGACTAGTTCTACACATTAGATCTATGCAAAATAATAATGTTTATGTATGTGCAGTAAAAAGTCATCCTTATGCTGAAAGCTGAGCCAGAGCCTAAATAACAGATTCTTTCCAATTAAATCCAGTTCTGAGGCCTTCTATGGGATGAAAGTATTGACAGATCTTTTGCTATCTTTCTTTGCAGCAGGGAGAGAAAAATAACATTCTTGTTCCAAACAAATTGAGTCTAAAGATGCCAAAAACATTTAATGGCCAATATTTTTACTTTTCCACTGCAGGAGATTTACATGTTTTTTTTTTTGAGAATGGCTGAGCAGTAAGTGATAGGATTATGAATTAGGGGCTGGTGAAGATAAAATTTCTTGATGATATTACCGAAGTGGAAGAGCAAGTAACTGAAATCTGAGATCCAGCTAGTATTTAGTTCTGAAATAAGCATCATCCCTGGAGACTAATATTGTTATTGCACCTTTTTAAGAAAATATAAAATAGAAGTAATTTTCCTACTGTCCAATGCATATCAAATTTACTGTGATACTTGTGCTGCAAGATTTGGTTTATATTGGTCTGCCTGTGGAAGCTGATGATCAGTGGAGCAGGAAGCAGAAAAGGACTTCCATAATGAAGCTTTTAATAGAGAGCTGGCACTGAGTTATTCCATCAATATGAAGTAGAAAAGCATCAAAAGCATCCTTTCTAAATGGAGTTCACAAGGCTTATGTAACGAAATATCAGCTATTTTCTGCTTTATCTCACATTTCAAAACAGCCTAAGACCACTGCTGAGAATGTGATAGAAAATTCAGTATGCCAGATTTTATAATTAGGCATCAATTGAGCCAGTCCTATGAGTGGTCTTGGTTTTCCAGGTGTGTCTGGTACACTTAAAACTTAAATGCGCTCTATCTCTGGACTAAGACTTTGGGTTGTTGTAGTATAGGATTTTTTCACTAAAATATTGCAGCTGCTGCGAACATTTTTAGACTGATTTGTTTTGAGATAGTGTATACAGTTAAAGGTCTTTGAAATCTGAATTTACATTTTTTTTTTTCAGGGAACACAGATTGTTCAACTCTGCCTGGTCACATATTTTCAAGCTGGGGTATTCCCTTGACCAAAATTACTTTTGATACCATGATTAGTAGAGAGACAAGTGACACAACAAGCTTCTTGAGTTGCTGTTCCCAGCCTGCAGAATGATAAAAGAGCAAACGTTGAAACACTGCAAAACAACTGCTCATAGGAGATCAGAGACCCTTCTTACATGATAAAAATCTCTAGCTGTGTTAATCTTTTCTGGCCTACTGAAACACGACAGAAACACATGCTTCTTATAAATACTTCCCGGAGAAGTCCAGTGTCATGCACACAATTTGCAGAGGAAAATTTCTCAAATGTTTAACTCTTAGGTTGCCCTACCAGGGTGTAAGTGTATCTCCAGGATGGGCTTTTCCCACCTGCTTCCAAAATAAGTTTTATGGATGGTAGAAATGACATTATGGGAACTTTGTGTCTCCCTAGCCCCAAGACGGATAAATTCTCCCTGATATGAGTCTGAAAGTTGTCTGAGCCAGTTCTAAAAGTTGCTTAGCTATATATGGCACTAAAGCAAACTTCTGCATGCTGCTTTGGAGACACAAAAGCTGCCCCAATCAATCCCTTTCCCTAAGACAAGGGAAAGTCTCAAATTAGGTTGCCCTCTTATTCAAGCTTCCGTTTTCCACCCTATCCAAGGAATGTGATATGACTGGCCATCACCACAACGTATTCTGACATCTCTGGATGGAAGAAGCATGAAGAGAGAAGGGGATGGGAGTAGGCCATATTGTTCAATATTTGTTCACTTCTTATATTACCTAATTATTCCAACATCAGCCCTTCAGAAGAGCACCACAGTAACCTTTCAAATAGCTCTGGAATTTTGTTTGATATGTTTACCCTGCTACTAGGCAATTTCTTAAAAAAATAAGACAGATGACCTTTTTTTGCACATGTTTGCCTAGAACAGATTTTTCCATTGGCTCCCTTGGCCACTGTGCACATTAACATGCAAATCTAAAGCTGCCAAAATACTGAGAGTGGGCATGTCATTCTCACTGATGCCTGAGAAAGTCAGTGCTGTCTCTGTGTGACTTTAACAAGCCCTGAAAACTCTCCTCCCCCTAGCTTCTCAAGCAATGTCATTGGCAGTCCAAGCTCAATAGAGAGATGTGATTCCCAGGATATAAATCACAGAACGCTTCTAGGTGGAAACTTCTCCCTACTCAGGAATGCATGTTTAGCTAGGCTGGTGATCCAGCTTTTTCCATCTTTGCTCCGACTGATAAGAACCAAGAGAAAGAATGTGTTGTTTTAAGCTAATTTTCTCATGTGAAATACAAGGAGTAATCTTCTAGATCTTCTAGACAGGAACTTAAGGAAAAATTTCTTGACAGTGGGGATGACAGAGCGCTGGAACAGGTTGCCAAGAGAGGCTGTGGAGTCTCCTTCTCTGGAGATCTTCAAAATCTGCTTGGACGCAATCTTGGGCCACGTGCCCCAGGTGACCCTGTGTGTGTAGATGATCTCATTGGACTAGATGATCTCTAAAGGTTCCTTCTAACCTTAAGGATTCTATGATTCCATGATTCCTTGTTATGAGGAAGAGATGCATCTTTGTGCATGAGGGAGAAAGAGAAAGAGTTGAATGATTCTTTAATGGCAAATCGTGAAAACTTTAAACAGCGCAGTGTCAAGAGCTGTTTATACCCAAGTGTTCATTGACTTTTGCATGTGCCCTAAGAGAGAGGCGATATCTGTCAGTGGTCTCTGTTATCAGCCTGTTCAATACACTTAGACGAGTTGGCTAATTGCTGTTACTCTCAAAGTACAAATCTGTCCTTAGAGGGACCAGGAATTATATTAAGCTTTTTATGTTTCTGCAGAGGGAAGAAATCACAGCCCTCACTTATGATCCATGCTCTCTATAAAATCCAACTCCCTCAGAATTCACAGCAAATAGGGGTCCTGAGTGACTCTGTAGGAAATGTCAGCAATGCAAGACATCACTCCTTTATAGGGCTTATGCAACTCTGTTCAGGATCCCAGGGAGTTTCTATCCATCCTTTGGAACTCTTAGTCTTGAACCCTCTCCATAACCTTCGTTAAGAACCGAAGAGGAACCTGTCTTTTCTTTGAGAACCTCAACCTGCTAGGGTAAGCTGTATTTCTTCAGTGACCAAGCCAAAGCTTCTTCCTCTTGGTGATCAAGTCCACACCCTCCATAGCAACACAGCTGCAGCTTTTTCTGGAGAGAGGAGAGCTGAAGGCTTGTCTCTTATTGAGCTGGTGGCAGTATGCCAAGCAAAATTATGGTGCAAGGTGCTTCTGAGGTATACACCAGACTAAGTTATGATTTTAGTGGGCTCTCTTCTTCTATTTAGAATAATAGTTGTTGGTTTCAGCCATTTTTCAACCTACCCCCGTGACTGTACTCTTGCCAGCCCCTGGACTTGCAATACAGCCTTTTGGAGATAGCCTTCCATACCTTCCACATCAAGGTTTCCTCCTGGTCCCTATTTTCTGTACCATACCCCATCCTATTCTACCCTTTAATATTTGTTTTCTTTCCTGAAAAGAGAGGAGATGCTCTTCCACCAAATGCAGAGCTAGGAGGCTTTGCTCCTGCAAGTGAGGATTCACTGCAGCTCTCCTGGTTTCTATGTCCAGCTGGGTAACCTACCACACCAGTCTTGGGTTTCTTGGCTCTTGTGTGAGCCTTTGGCCACTTCTTGTCATTTGAGTCTTTCCGATATCTAGGTACACATGTATTTTTTTCTGTGCGAGGTAGCTCTCAAGCAGATGTTTGGTGAGTCTCAGTTTCTGTTTCAGGCTTTATCCTCATTATTGTTCAGATATATTGATTTTCTGCTTTTCCTCTACAGCTCTGTGTGAGTGAGGCTTAGTACGCCAGCGAGGGAAATGATAACTCGGGGCTGACACTCTATCACATTTCCGTCTACAAAGCGGTAACATATGTTTCAATACCCAGGTCCATGTAAGTCCTAAAACATGATATTCTGCTAAGACTTGCTGAAGACATGGAGGTGAACAGTGCAGGTTGGAAGATTTCCTTCTCTTTTCTCCTATCACTACTGCCACTGACAAAAACATCAGGGAGTGACACCTGTGGCTCCTAATGCATTTAAGCAAAGCAATTTGCTTAAGAAACCATTTATTTCTAAGAACAAATAGAAACTTATTCCAAACTATTTGTTCTTTGTTGGGGGGGCCTTTGAATTTCATGGAATTATCTCACCTGATACAGAGGTTTGGCTCTAAATAACTGCACTGAGATATTCTTTCTTTCTTTCAGTGGAAAGGAAGAATCACAAAATATGGTTCATATTATCCTGAAGAAAATATTCAGTATAGGCCAGGTGAATTGCATCTAAGAAATGAATCTTTATTACCACTAAGTTCATGGTATAGTTGCTTGGTATAATGGTATACAGAGATCTTGTAGAGGGGGTAGTTCAGGTGTTGACATCTACCAAAGTTAGTTAGATGTGGGATTTACCCCACCTTAGGAATCTCATTGGCAACACTTGAGATGTCTGGTGCACAGGTATTTCTTTGGCAATATACACGCTTTTTTATGTGTGTTTTTCTGTTTCCAAATGTGGAGTGCTCCTGAGTCAAGGCAAAATTTACTCCATCTCCTCAACCCCATTCCCTTCTCAAAGAAACCTGTGTCTACCTCAAAGGAAGAAGAAGGAGGATGGTACACCCCGGGCACTGCAACTGTAAAAGCACTAGCAAAAAATAAATATAGTACAATATCAAAGGTAAGTGTCTGTTCCTCCTCTGAAGTGTTGTGCCAGAGAACGAGATAACGAGATTTAAAAAAAAAAAAAAAAAAAGAAAGAAAAATTAAAAACTAAGAAAAGGAGGAGCAAATGTGGAAATGTTCTGTTATGAACTTTTCACTGTCACAACACCTATTAAGGGAAATCCAGTAACAACCCCCTTATCAATATATAGAGTATCAGCTCTCTCACAGACATGGCATAGGAAGTTGGGGGTGGTGCAATGATGCTGGAACTGACCTCCACATGGTCACATTTCCATCACATCTGGTCAAAGAGCTCTGGGCTTTGTCTTTTCAAGATCTTGCTGAAATACTGGAGCAGGTGCAGAAAAAAAGCCTCCAAGTGATTTGAGGGCTGCAGGAAGTGCTGTGCAGTGAGACCCCTGGTGAACGCCAATTCCTTATTTCAGTTTATCAGGAAATTTAAGAGACGACTTCACTGCCATGCGTAATTCACTATTCCTTGTCGTGAAGAATGTGTTGCCTGTGCAAGACAGGAAGCTAGAACCAGGCAATTCCAAACTGTAAACAAGGCACAGTCTAACTGTGAGGCTGATTAAACATTGCAGTGAATCATGGAAAGATTGATAGATTCCCTCATCTCTCAAGGTCTTCAATTAAAATGGGATGTCTTTCTGAAAGATTTGTTTTAACCCCAGAAAACTTAATGGAAAAATGAAAGGCTGCACAGTACAGGAATTGTTAAGGACTTTTCCACTGGGAAGGAGAATTTATATGATCATTGTGTAGTTCACTGTTTCTGTTTACTTTCTGTAGAAAGCCTCAGTTATGAGAGAGATTCTTGAGATAAATGCAGATATAAAGAAGACAAGTCCTGTCTTTTTCCTAAAGATAAATGTGAGCAGAAGTTAAATAAGCTAAATAAGTGGCTAAATAAGAAGTGGAGTTTATCTCAAAGACATTTGGTAAATACGTTAGGGAGAATTTTTGTTTAAATATCCTCATAGACTATATTTGAAAAGTCAAAGAAAAAAAAAGAAAGAAAAAAGTAAAGGAGAAACTTCAGATTGTCAGAACTAAAGAACTGCCATAACTAATAACTAATGAATTTCTCTTCTTTCTCTGTGATTTATGCATTCCCTTAATCATAAACATTCCTACAATTTTGATAGCTGACCCAAATCAAAAGGACAAAGTCAAAGATCGTTGTTGCACATTTTAAAAGGCAAGGCTGTCTCCTTCTCAATAAAACATGATGGATTCATAGTCCAGCATAGAACTCACAATCATAAAGTCGGGTGCTAGAGGTTAACCACCACATTGCAAGTTCCAGGATTTTGATTCATAAATTCAAGAGTAAAACATACTAAAAAGAAAAAAAAAAGTCTGTACTTTTGCAAGCTATTCACTCCCCTCAAAACTGGACCTGCCTTTTTGCTGCTCATGAAGTACCTGCTTCTGAAATGAAACAAAGATCAAATTTTTATTTGAGACAAGACAAATTTTTATAAGCATGAGGCTTCTATACTCGTGAAGTCAGACTTGATTCCTATCTATTTGTTTCTCTTGTTCTTGCTGGATGAATCACATTTTATACAGTGCTTCTGGGATCTCAAAGACTAATGATTAAAGTAGCACTAAATAATTTAAATATTCTCTATGTTAATTTTTTTGAAAAGTATTTTTTCGAAACTTAATATCTGCCACGATGAACTGCAAAATCTGATCTGTCCTTTTTGAAAACCTGGAGGAATTTAAAGACAAATGAGATGCTGATCAGAGCTGCTACCATCTCACTAGTATTTCAGAGTCTGTGTGGAGCCACAGTACCCTGAAAGCAAATGTAAGAAACTGATTGAAGAAAGTAACCTGCAAAGAACCTATAATGGAATGATTTTTTCACTCTCCTTCCACAACACAGAATAACATAATTTACCCTAATTATAATTTTATCCTTCTTCCTTTACAAAAGATCTATTTTTTTATGCTCTCCTAATGCTTTCTCAAATAAATTGTTTATGACCAGGCTCTGCCATCTGCAGAGTCCTCAGGGAAGGATGGGGACCATTAACTTAATTTTGGATGAGTGTGTGTGCAAGGTAAATGCACTTGAAAAAGCAACATGGATGCAAAGATCACATTCATGCACACACTGCAATTTCCCATAGCTTAAATGAGGATTCTTTTTATTAAAATAAAAACTTAATTAATACACATGGGTATTTGAGGATCAGACTCTACATACAATTCATATGGAGATGATTTAAAGATCCTGAAATTAGTGAAAAGGTCCATTGAAGTAGTCTGTTTCTAATGGTAACAGCACACTGGTAACTTTCGGTGTGCTAAGTCAGGATATACAAGAGATTATGTTTGGTCTCTCAGATTTAAAAAAATTAAATACAAAAAGATGGCCAGTGCCTTATGCACAGTTTCATCCCATTCAATTTGACCCATGCTGTTCTGGACTTGTCAGTCCAGTGAGGTAGATACCTAATCTGAGGAAAGGAAAGGTTACTCTATGACCAAAATCTACACTGGTTGAAAATGGCTCTGTTTTGTCCTTTTTTCATCACTGGTTGAGTGCACCTCATTGTTTTTGTCCCATGGACTATGTGGAAGTAGCCAAGGATGGTTTTTTACTGCTATAAAAGCTACACTGTCAGGAAGAAGGAAGGAGGGAGGTTTTCTATGACCTTACTCCTGCAGGAAGGTAGAAGACACTAAGGAGCATCAGTTTCTCAGTGTGTGAGAGGACATTGCATTGTTGGAGTCACCATGTGTTTGGTGAAGCCTATACATTCCGGTCTCTTTCATGCAACATCATCTCAAGAGGTTTTTGCCCCAGTTCCCAGGAAAGACACCACTTTGGAGCTATGCTTTTTGCAAAACAGTTGAAAAAGCAGCAGGCAATGTTGTGGTGTGGATATTTTGGGGGCTTTTCTTGTCTTCTGCAACAAGGTGTCCATTAGCAGTCTGTGCCAGCTGGCACCGACCACTGACTGGAGGAGGAAACACTGCCAGACACCATCAAGCCTCTGACTGCCACAAAATAAATATCCAATGCAAAAGAGATGAAACAGGTCTTTTAATTAAGGTAATAGTCCTGTTTCCAGCAATGTTACTACATTCAAATCAGAAGAAAATGAAAGACCCAGATATCCATCATGAAACCTATACAAGGTACAGGTTGAATTTACCTGAAATAAGACTTCATTGTTGCACAGATCTACCTCCCTTGGATAACTTTGAAGTGTTTTGCCCTCACCAGAGCAAAATGAAACACTGAGTGTTCTTAACTATAGCTAGAATGCAAATACCATGCCTTGTGTTTGACAGATGAAGGAGAAGGGTGTAGGACAGGGGAACTGGGTACTGTTGTGCTTGGCCCACAACTAAAGAAAATCTTTTCTCAAATGTTCAATGAACTTTGGTGCTGCCCATGAGACTGATGCTTTACACAAGTGTGTGCAGCCTTCTTCTGTTTCAAATTTGCCAAATTTTGGGTATGGTAAACAGGATTTTTCCTGTCAAATATTTTGCTTCCTCTTGATTTAGCAAAACAATTAAAAAGAGAATTATCTCTCACACTGATGTGTTTGAAAAGGCATGGTATGTTTTCAGCTCTATCATCGGTAAGTGTGCTGTTTTTTTGGAAAGATTTTTCTTTATTCTTCTTGTCAGTAGAATGTATTGGTAGCCAAAACAAATACAGAAAGAAGCCAGGGAAAGAATAAGATATATCTGCTCATATGAAGGATCCAAAAGGGAAATCTCCAAAAACTACTGTAAGTGCTAGAAGATTTCAGATGGCAAGCTCATCCAAAATCAATGGTTAGCAAAACAATCAGTTCTTAAACAGCAATAGGATGAAAAGGATAGCTTCCAACAGTAAAAAATTCCCTTCTTCTAGTGTGGGAGGACTGTCTTATGATTAAGGCAGTGACCTTGGCATTGGGAGCCTTAGTTTTAGTGCCTCTCTCTGGAGTGACCCCAAGTAAGTCAACTTGTGTCTTAGTTATTTATCTGATAATGAATGTGGTATTTATTTCTTGCCTATTTATTTTCCTCAGATAAGACTTTCTTGGACCAGGAGTTTTCTGATATATTTTGTATCTTAAGCAAAAAGTCCTAACCTTGTTGTGAGCTTTCAAGAAGGATAGTCTTTTTTTTAATTGTATTCATTGTTTTTAAATAGAAAATCCCTTTTTATGTGTATGTGTGCATTATTTTTACTTCACACTTACGCAGTATCTCTTTTGATATGACTCCAATATCACAATATTCATAACAAAAATCATAAAGTTGGGAGACACCTTCCATAATCTAAAAGTATCGACAGCTATGGATCTGGCTAACCCCATATTTTGCCTGACATGCAGTCTTTCACAGGATAGGAGCTGCATTGCCCTAAGGTTCAATATCTATTTTGCAAATTGTACTTGTCAAATGTTACATCCTTTTGGAAAAGTGGTCAATGCCAGTCTCTAGTGTTACGTATATAATCACAGAGAATGCACGCTCTCTATGCACATGAAATCTGTAGAACTGGTGGAGGTCTTCCCGATGCCATTTTAATTGCAGAAAAAAGAAATGATAAAGCAAATAGGGTGTGTGTACTGCTATCTCTGTGTGCAGGAACAAAGACCTAAGAAAGTCCCATTTTACAGGAAACACTCAATTCAAATAAATGGTGCTTTCCATGTATTGACCACAGAGTCATGAAACTGGGACAATACTTAGGAAAGCAAATAAAGCCTGAATTAACACAGTTCACCAGTTAGTGGCTCAGAAATAGGAAGCATTTTAAGAAGGAGACATGAGAGCACCAGTATTTTCTGACACACCTGAGTGGTGCATTGAAGGCTGATGCCTTGTGTTGACGCTCTCCCTTAACAGTTCACCAGCTAGCTGAGAGTAGATACATAAAATGTGCTGGAGAACTGCTTTGTGGAAGCTAGCCTAATTCACTTTTAAACCACAATTCCAGCAATTGGCCCTGGCTCCCCTGCAAAGAAGAGAAGACCTCTTTCACTTGAGCTTTTCGTTGGATGCTTGAGAAAATCTATGGGGAAAGGGGAGATCTTACAAACTACTTTGTTTAACTATAACGCTCTTTTCTCCTTGACCATACCCTTCAGCCATCCACCACTGGCTGTCCCAGAGCTTTTTCTGGCCTATGTTTTCATTCACCACCCTACCACCATCCCTGACTTAATCTACTGGCAGAGAGTCAGCTGGTGTCTTGTCTCCACTGGAAGGAGAGGAGTTAATACTGCAAAACACACACTCAGGAGGGATATTCCCTGGGCTATGCAGCCAGACAGTGAAAGGACATAAGGAAAACTATCCACTCTCTCTTAACCTGACCCACCTTTCTCCACCGCGGCTGCTCCAGCTGACCTCCCGTGCTTACCACAAACTTGGACTTGGCTCCACCTCTGCTTTTTTTCTTTTTTTCTTTTTTTTTTTTAATATGAAGCAGTTTGGTTTTAAATAGGAACAGATGAAAGCTGTTGCTGTTCTTATTTTTCCTTTCTATGAACTGAAGTGATGACAACAGAGTTTCTAGTAAATTATAACATAGGCAGTCAGTTCCAGATTCGTTTTGAAGTTCAACTTTTTTTTTCTTTGGGAGGGTACAAAATACAGCCAGACAAGATTTAATTAAATACTTGTATTTCATAACTGTGATTTATCTAGCTCACTATGTACTTTCCCATGAGTTTGTTTGGATACAGGGAATTTTTAGCTTTCAGACTGCCAGACCTGGAAACTTCTCTTTATTAACAGGACAGGTATAAAACAGTAGCACAGCAGATGTGCCCACACTGCCCTCTTCATGGGTCTTCACCCTCATCCGAAGTAGCCATCTCCAGGGAAGAGAGGATAATTTCCAGGCTGCTTAGCATCTGGTATCTTGCTGAGCCTGCCAAGACTGTATATTTACCAACTAAAACAAGCCAACATATTTTCATTATATCTCTTACTACTGTGACTCAGAAATAGTTCCATATGGTTGCAGTCTTGCTGCAGCTCCGTATGGGCCAGATCTGGAGCCGGTTGGAGTCAATGGAGAAACTCCCGGTGATTTCAGTGAGTTTTGAAACAGATCTGAGCACGTGAATGAGTGAAAGCTTTAGCAAAAATAGATTGTAGGTTATCTTTGATCCTGTTGGTAAAGATGCCATTGCTCACCACACTTGCTGCCCAGGTCTCTGTTGCTCACCACCTAGCAGCCCAAGTGTGGTGGTGAGGCCTCAGAAACAACACTAAATCTCCTGCCACAGTGGATGCTCAGTGCTCCTCATGGAAGGAGGACTTTTCTTATCCTCATCCCTTGCCAGAGATTGAGTGAAGTAAGAAATTTACTGTTTTCAACAATATTTTGTACAACTGTTTTCTACCTAACAATATAACACTTGCAGACTCATCTGTAACTTTCATATTAACTATCTTGCATTTCTACACATCAGCTAACGATCACTGAAGTTCTCCTGCCACAAATAAACAAGAACACACGTACTTGTCTATATCTGAATACTTTATCTAAGAAAATCATTCTAAATGTTCATTTATCTAGCAACCTGAGAAATGCCAGTTCCTTCATATATAATCAGGATAAATGAAGAGTTACCTCTTGCTTGCGATTTCTGTTGAGTGGAAGGAGTTTGCTAATCCTTGCCCAGTCTTTCACAGGCCAGTGACTTCTGCACAAGGAATTGCTAGCAGCGTGCCAAGAGTCACAAGAAGAGGGATCACACAACTCTCTTTCCATAGACATAGTTTCTCTAGAAGAAGCTTGAGGTCCATGGGTGAAGCACTGTGGGGGCAATCATGCTCTGTTGTAGGAAACACACAGAGGACTTTGGTGTTCATGAACTTTTACTTGGTAGCCTTCCTCAATCCCCAGTCCTAAAAAATTAATTGTCTGGAGAAGAAATGAAACAGGGTGGGTTTCCTTGAAAGGAACTACTGACAGAACACATTTTGTCCTCTCTCCTGCCTGGCTCCTAGTTATCTGCTTTCCTCCTCAGTAGATTACAATTATGTTTTTGCACAGTTTCTTAGTCTCCTGCTTGGGAACTGAAAGATATTTCAAGAGCAGAAATGGAGTGACACTCCCTATAATGGATGATACTGTATGTCAGCAAGCCACCAGACAGAAAAAAATAGGGAGACTCCAACATACACAATCAAGACATGGCTTCAATTTCCAGGGAAAAATGATAAACAGAGGTTTGGGCTGGCTATGCTGACATTTTCTTTCTATTTTGTCCAGGAAAATTTTTAAAATCAGGATCTCTAGATATGACACATATTTAGTTTGGGGCATGTATTCCAGATGTGGGAGTCTAGCCTTTCTGTGTCTTAGTTCTTGTAAGAAAGCACCAAATGCCTTCAAATTCTTTTGATATTAATGGATACCAAAGAAAGCAAGTATCTTACAAGGCTGGGCATTAGTGATAGGTTCAGGAAAAGACATCAGTGTCTCTGAGTTACATATCATACTACTAAATTTTTATGTGCTTTGCTTCAGGAAAGTTTTATGCAAAATTGTTTGGGACAAAAGACAGGCCATTGGGAAGCAGTATTAGAAACCACATCACTTCCCTGGTAGCTGACCCACCAATCTACAGCATCATATCTTCATTTTTCAGGTTTTTCTTCTTATGTCTGTATATTGCATTCCTGACAAGACAAACAGGGTGCAAGATACCCCCAATCATCAGCCTGCAGCCCACAGAAACCCGCTCCTTGGCAGAAGGATCTAGTTTGGAATGAACTTTGAAGCAGAAATTACTGGCTAACTGCTTAGGGGAGAAAGTCCCCCCAGCAAGGCGGATGTGGGATGACACACTGGCTGTGAAACACAGACACGATGTTCATAGAGAGAGTTAGTTAGGACAGGAAGGTACGGGAGAGAGAAGAAAGTGACTTCCATCTGCATTCTCTTAATTTCCTCATGAGCTCTGTCCTTTGAGTCTGGGATGGATCAAGGGGAAGGAAAATAAAGGGACAGAGTGTCTTCATGTGAGTATAACAGTTAAATTTCCACATGCCAGGAATGTTACAAAAACACTTTTCACTGTCATTTTTGCTTTTCAAAGAAGCCAGAAGAGAACAACTACTGTCTAAAAATCAAGATTTTTATATTCAGAAAAAAAAAAAACCCAAAACAAAGGTTTTCTCAACTTTCTTTACTTTCCAGATGTTTCTATTTCAGAAAAATTTCCTCAGTTTCAGAAAAACGTCCTCTGTTTCAGAAAAACATCTCTAAAACAACCAGAGATTTGTTCCTGTTTGTCCACAGGGTCAACAGAAACAGTGACCAATGTTGCAAACAGCAGCTCCATGTTTTGCACTGTGTAATGGAAGGTGGGCCACAAACCATGTGGCAACACCACAAGGTTGTGAGGTACAACACATGGCTTTTCCTTCTAAGGATTTACTGTAGTTTTAGTGCGGGGACACTAAAGACATTGCTTGGAACCTGTAGTAGAGCAATTTATAGCAGTTTATAAGAGTAATTCATGGAAGTTTATTATATGACCTACTTTATGAAAGTTCACTATTAGTTCAACGTTTAATGCTCACAGACTTGGCAGAGTTTCATGCAAGCTGGATGCTGAACATCCGGTGAACTTTGTTTACGAACATAGTATATAGTTCTTAGAAAGTTCTTGGCAAAACTGTGGCCAGAGGCCACCACGCATTTCTCCATAATCTAATGAGCATGCTTGCCATGGGAGCTGGAGGGATTCTGTGCAAGAAATTTAGAAAGGCTAATAATAATAAAATATATCTATGCAGAATCAATGCTGTGCTTTAAAAATAAATAAATAAATAAAGGAAGTGTAGAGGCTGCAGAGCACAGAGATGAGGACCAGACCTGTGTCATTGACTCCTCCAAAGAAAACTTCAGGTCTTCCTCTAAGGTGCTCTTGAAAAATTGTGAGTAAAAGAGAAAACTATGGACATGAAATGAATGGACATGGATTTCTTTCATAAGAGAAAGAAATTACCAGAAAACTATGAGGGAGGCTGATTTAGAAGGTAATAATTTGGCTGACTTGTCTTCCTCTTTTATTTGGCTGTGGTTTATGGCACAATGATCCACTGCAGGCTCTTTTGCTGAGATGTTTATTTTGGAACAGTGCTGTAACTCTCATGCTACAGTTATTGTGTATAGCTTGTTTTCATCCTGAAAAAAAAAAAAAAGTAATAGTCCAGGACAATTTCCAGACTTTAAGATCTATAGCTCCAGTATTCATCTGTGGGTGCAAGGGGAGAATCCTACTTGAGATAGTTGACAGTTGAGACCACATTTGAGATATTGAGATGAACCTGACAAAAATGGGACATAACCTATGGGAGAACCGTGACAGGACAGCAACTAGGAGCCTGGGGTATCCAGAGCAAGGTGGAAATTGTAGCAAGTGCTTTCAAATCCTTCTCCAGTAGGAGGAAAGAATGAGTATTGTCATTACCTTGGGCTGTGTAATCTGTATTTGCATGAATATTGAAGATGTAGTCTTACAAAACACAAACATCGTGTCTGACTTGTATAAGGTCAAAAGACACAGCAAAACCTGAACATATATGAGGAAGGCCATCTCTTAATGAGGAGCATGGTAATATGGTTACACTCTAGGGAATGCACATCATTCCTTCTGGCACAGAAGTAGATGTCTGAATTATCAGGCTGGGCTTCCTTCAAAATTGATTGAGAGAC
Organism: Rhynchotus rufescens; assembly: GCA_032273925.1. Lineage (NCBI taxonomy): Eukaryota > Metazoa > Chordata > Aves > Tinamiformes > Tinamidae > Rhynchotus > Rhynchotus rufescens. The sequence goes on along the minus strand of JAVCKT010019495.1, from coordinate 7,333 downwards.
AAGGGAATTTTGCTGGTGGGAATTCATATCTATAAGTAAGGCTTTATCTTAAATTGCTCTCCTGCTGAGCTCTTCTGTTTGCATAAACTAAAAGTAGGGACTGGCTTCTGAATTCGGACACTTAGACACTTAGTAAGCTTAAAAAGTATGAATAGTCTCATCATCTTCCCTTGTACCTTACAGTCTTAAGAAGAAAAACCTTACAGGGGATGCTGAAGGAATGATCATTTTGATTTATTGAGCTTGCTGGGAAGCTGCTATTCATATGTGTACCAGATAAGAAGCCACTAACATGGGAATGGACTTTCTGGGGTAAGATAATATCATGGCACCACAAATGACTGCCAAGGATCCTCAGGTGGATGAGTGTTTGGGGCATAGTGTTCAGGTGCATGAAATACCAAGTGACCAAATGACCTTGCATATAGGGCACTTGACAGCTGAGAACATGCTTGTTTTTATTTGTGGCTTATTCCATTTCCAGTTTTAGCCCTCTTGATCAATAGGGTAAGAGCAATCCCTTGGTAAACAGACTGGGCTGGAAATCACCACAAAACCATTGAGTTATTTGAATAGATCAGAATGGTCCTTAGGGGCTTATTTCTATGCTTATTTTAGACTCCTGTGGCCTGGAATATGAAAGGAAGGTGGTTTTTAGTCTATTCCCTACGTTTTTGTTTTGATTTGTTTTTCTGAGTTGCTGGCAGTGATAATGGCCTTGTTTGTATCAAAACTGGGGTGGGGATAGAAAAGTGAGGTCAGTTTTTTTGGAAGTAAGTTTCACTTATTTTGGCAAATAAGCAAACATTAATGATCATTAACACTTATGTGTGCCCAGACATTTACACACATGGAATCACAAAACAAGCAATAATTGCTTTTTTTTAATATTATTGAATAGTTCCTGTGGTAAAAACTTGGATGGTTTCCAGTTTACATAACTAGGGTAAACTCATCTAGTTGGGATAAGAAGAAAACCATCCTCAAGCTTCCATCAAAAATCTTAAAATAAAAATAGACATATATCTGTTCAATGATTTGCCCTCTTTATTTTTCATTTTCTCTTTCTTTTGCCCTTCTGATCACTAGCCAGATCTCAAATATATCTAGACTATGTAGTTGTAATTGACTAGACTATCTAGCCTAACACATCCAAACTATCCAGTTACAATTGTTGATGAAAAAACATTTTGGGGAAAGAGATTCAGAGCTTCAGAATTTATAATACTCTTTCTAGGTGTTAGAAAGCAAACATGTATAGGTTATTCCTGCTTCTGTGTCCACCACAGCTTTAGGTCTTTAAAGCCCTGAGAGCTGACTGGAAGTTGGAATACTAGACTACATGAATGCTGACCTGATCTGGTCGTCAGCAAGTCTGGAAGAGGTAGATCCGGTACAGATCCCTTGACCTTCTTGTTGTGCAATCGATCTGCATGCTTGTAGCAAGCTGCAGGGATCTCAAGCATCTCAAGAGACAGTGGATATGAGAGAGCTGATAGTGTGTGGAAAGTAACCCTTTCTTTCAACAGCTGCGAGAAATTTGGGGTATTCAGGTTGCTAGAAAATCTGTAGGTCTGTTGTATTACATTTAAATCCTATTTAGGTTTTAGTACCAAATGATATTCAGTAATTTCAATGTGTGTGATCTTACAACATGGCTGATATGAGAGAATATGACAAACTCCTTCCACAGTGGGTTAAGCTAGACTCCAATAATTGACATTTGCTGGATGAGGAGAGTCTACCTCAAGCTTCTAAACTAGAGGAATGGTGTTTTTTGTATATTCCCACAGAATTATCAGCACTCTTCTATCCAAATCTTGGGATTCAACCATAAACATTAAGTCCTATTGAACTCTAAGGAGCACCACAGTCTCCTCCATGCCTGGGGAATAGGAGTACTCATAATTTTCAGAAAGTTAATAAGTCCTATCTGGTGATTTGAGATGAGGCAGGTCTGCATATGCACATATCTACAAAGACCGGGACAGTCTTTACTGTAAATTATTTAATCTTTTTTCCTTCCCCTAGAAGTTCAGTGTTCCATGATTCATACCAGCCCAAAGCAACACATCTGTCTGGTTGAACTTCTACAGATTACGCTCTATCCTATCCAGACATTTTGGATAAATACAAAGTACTAACAAGCTGTATCTGCACCAGGCTGAATAATGCTCCCTTACAACAAAATTTCCTGTGCTCAACCAAGATAAACAGTAAGAGAGCATCCTCTTGGCCCACTGGGAGGAGAGACTTCAATTCTTATTTATTTTCAAAATAGTAAGATTTAGTAAATATCTACGGAAAACGGAAAGTATTCTGCTCACGTGAACATCCCACTGTAATTCTGTGCTTGCCAGCAGTATGTTATTCAGTCACTAGATGTCTCTGCGGGCTGCACAGCAGGGCCTGTAGACCTTGGGTCTTTGGTAAGCAAAAAGGACAAGGTTGTGACTTGGGCCCCTGGTAGAGAAAGCCTTGGCTTGTGACTGTGTCTGCCATCCACTGTTGTTTATATCTGATAAACTGTTAAGGAAGTTATGTGTTCCTTTGATTGCATGGGTTCTGCTGTGACCCACAAGTCGTATGTAATTCATCAAGGTAATTCTTATCATGTATGGTTTTGTGTTTCTGAAGCCCTCTAAAAGCAATGAGAACTTCAGCTTTGGGAGTGTCCCCATGAGGCTAGGAACAGCTTTTCAGAAGAAAAGAAGAAAAAAATCAAGCAGAGAGCACAAGCAGAGACAGAACCGTGGCTCCTAGGAAAAGCAGTTCCAGAGCAAAGGCACCTAGGCACTCAAGGCACCTGGGAGCCCTGAGCATGGGAACAGCCTCCTGACAGCTCCAAGCTCAGTAAAGTCTCCAATGTCTCCTAGCAATCCAATGAAAAGATCATGAGACAAGAAATCCTGCAGTGAAACCTGGTTGCTATAGTCTCCAGACAGGTCATGACATCCCTCTTTGGTGTTTGAGGATATTATACAGGGGAGAAAACCAAAATGCCCACTATAGTTAAATGTTTGGAGGCACCTTCAAAGAAAGGTGAAGGATGAAAAGCATGAATACATTTATTTCTTTCTGAGAAAGCATGAGGAAAGAAAATAGTATTTGACATCCTCTGGGAAGAAGGAGAAAGATTCTTATCTGAGAAAACCATAGAGTAGGAAAAGGGAGCAACATTGCACAGAGGGGAAAACTCTGAGCCATGCTAGATGTGGGTAGGGGTAGGCACAGCTGTGATGCACTAAGTGATAATGTCGCCTTGCATTTGCTGAATCTACAGTGTGTATGTGTGTGTGTATACTGAAATTACATTCCTCAATCCTATAAACAAATGTTCGCGTCTAGAGACAGATAACTAGACACTTAGGTGTCTGCACCTTTCCTGAGGTAATTAAATGTGTGGCAACATTACAAAAGTTTTAAAAGCCTTTGATAGGAAAGTAAGACTGAGCACTCAGCAGAGGAATGAGGATAGACAGTCAGATAAGATACAGGCACAGAAAATAGAGATAACCCAGGCCAGTAGCAGAGGGAATACCCTACTTCTTCAGAACAATGTGTGGGCTTTGAAGAATATAAAAAAGAAAAAAGCTAGAGATTGCCAGTGAGTAATCAGTGTTGTATTAATTATATTTGACAATTTAGAGCCAAATGAAGAGACTATTTAATTAAAAACCAAGCATCACCTTAATGAGAACAAGTCTCACTTGTCACATCACAAGAGGGTTTATAGCCTCCCTCTCCACCCTCTATCCTTTGAATCCAAGTTCAAATTCAAGAGAAAGTTTGCTTATGGATTAGGTCCAGATGTTTCATGTTTTAACATTTATTTTCAGCAGTTCCCTGTGTGTGAAAGCTTTGAGATGTTTCTGAGCATGCTCTATTTCCTCTGACATAACAGTGTTAGGAATGGGATATATGCCTGAGTTTGGAAAGAGACAGTGATGCTATTTCTAAAGCCTGATGAACAGGAGCATATCAGCAAATCTTGGTCTTGTTCAGCAATTTGTATTATTTTTCCTCTCTATCCAATTAAAAATTGAAACTCTTTGGTTCTGTAACTGAATCATAGAATCATAGAATCATAGAATGCCCAAGGTTGGAAGGGACCTCAGAGGTCAACTTGACAACACTTTGACTAAGGTAAATCAACTTAGCTCTTTGGATTTGCCCTATATTTAGACCAGCTGGATGCTCTGGTCCAAGTTGAAGCCCTACTGGTAAGACCTATATTGTAACCCAAATGGCATTTATGACACTGGAAAGTTCACAGGAGTACCCCAGGATGGTCGGTGTTTCCAGCCATAAGATCAGGTGTCTGAGCTGTGGGAGCTCTTCTTCTATACATTGCAGCAGGAGCTCCTGGCTCCATGTGTCAGGAGCACAGGTCTTTCACAGCATATTCTCCCAGGGCGGAGGAGGTGTTCTGGGCACTCTTTTCACTCTTTTTCTCACCTTTCTACCTGTTTCTTGAGAATCTCTTCTTCAGCCGCACGTTCAAAACTATATCATTCTTGACATATCTCCTTTTATCCAGAAAATATGGATATCCTCAAAATGAAAATCTTTTCCCTAAACTATTATTTATTAGCATGTTAGGACTTTCCAATTTTTTCCAACATAATCCACTATTGTCTTCTGTATTAACTGTAAGTTATTTGAGTAGAGGCTGTCTTTGTACAGCACCTGACACAATGAGGATTGTGCTTCTTGTCCCTGCAGTCACCATGACAGCAGAGCAATAACCCAATTACATTTTGATAAGCAATAAAACTATTAATCAAAAATAAGCTTGTTAATAGGCATTTTAAATAGTCCTTTGAAACACTCAAATATTGCTGGTCTTTTCCTTTACTTAATCACTAGTGATACCAAGCACTGTTGAAAAAGCTTTTCATTTTTTATCTCACCCTTGGGTGAAAATTTCTTCACTCATTTCTTCATTTCTGTAGTACTGTCATGATCTTGATTATTAATACATTAGTATAGAGGATTAAAGCTCTTAACCTTTTGGCACTGATTCCCCCAGAAGAGGCAAAAATTTAGGCAAAATGGGGCTGTGGCTGAAATGAATTTGACTGCCTGAAGCTAAAAACAGAAAACTTGGGAGCAACTTCTGAGGAGTAGAAGGCTCCTCAAAGAGGTCTTAGCCCCTTCCTCAAGGCCAATGTCTCTATCATCGTTGCTGTCCATTGGTATTTGTGCTAAAGCTGCGACAGTGGGAAATCTGAGTCTTATCTGAGCCCGGGAGTTGGTGAGAAGATTTGCGGCAGGCAGTTTTAAACAAATTGTATGCCTAGGGTAAGATTAATATCCTAATCTAAGCAAGCAAATTTCTAAACCAGGTACTGTGCATTGCTTCCAGAGTTGGTCAAAGCTCCGCTAACCATCTCCTCTCTAATTCACTCTTCCCAATTTTTCCCATGTACCCAAACTAAGTTATGCTTTGAAAGTCAGAAGGGTTTGTAGGGAAAACTGAACATTTATGGCTTTGGAGGAAGTAGGGAGGGATTTTGCAGCTATGCTTATTGGTCATCATATTCATTTGTTTGATTGTATAGAATTACTTTTTAATTGATCGGAGCTCTTGCCGGGAGAAAATCTATACATAGAATACAAGGGTACATTTTACGCATTTTTATTCTAAATTAGAATTAAAAGCATGTCACTGGTAGCACAGATTCTCCTTGGAATTTTCTCAAATAATCAAATTACAATAACTTCCTTTGATGAAAGGAAGCAAGTCATTAGTAGGGAACTCTCATAAGTTTTCCGAAGTTTTCCCTTTCCTCAGTGGATAGCATTTCAAGAGGAGCCTAGTATGATCAGTAGATATCCTGGGATTTAGCACTTAGGGCAAATTATTTCAAAATATGTTTTTTCTTTTCAGAAGAAAGACCCCCCCCTCAGTACATTGGTGACTGTACTGTGTACAGAGTACAGTACAGAGACTTCATCAAGAATGGAGAAAAGACTTTCCGAATGTATATTTCGAATTTGTGGGAAATTAGAAGAAAATTGCAACAGGAAAAATAATAGCATAATGTTAGGGCAGGACTGTGGGATCTGAGCCAGACCAGGTACAATGCAGGTCCAGACCATTTTCATGAGCACTTCATGAAAAGCACCTTAAACTCTTGTATCTTTACCGGCACACTAAGTCTGTTCAGCTGGAGCTGACATTCCTACAGCCACCCAAATCTACAGATTGTCTCTCATCAACACTTTTAATCTCCTAGAAAAATGAAAACAATGGTAGTTTATCCATGCAGTTTATCACAAGCTGAACTTGTCAAAAATCTGTATTTGAGGTTTGCTCCTTTCAGTAGTAGCTATGTATTTACAGCCATATAAAGTTAAGCTGTCAGTAAACAAGGATTCAGACCTCTCTTAAACATTAGAAAGACAGCCAATTTGCATCTAGGGTACTGGAAAGACTCATTTTTAGACTGGTTTAATGATATTCTCATATGGAGTTTCTGGATTCAACTTGCTCTTTAGAAAAACTAGAATGTTCCATGTTGCAGCACATTGTAAAGATTACACGTGCAAATTAAAGTATAGGTGACTGATCAGGTCTTTTATTCTGATTGAGGCCTGTCTTTGTATGCAAGGCTAGAAGTTGAATAGCATGGTAATGTAACCATATGCAGTTGCAATCTGCAATCCCTTTATTTTCATCAAAATCTGACTCAAAAAAAAAAAAAAAAAAAAGAAAAAGGTATCAAAACACCTTTACTATTTAACTGTAGCAGAAAAACTCGAGAAAAAAAGTCATTCATAACCACAGCTGGTGGTTGGCTTCTGTTCTGAAACATGACAGCTTTTATTTTCCTGGTGTTAAAGGCAATTTGCCCAGTAGGTCTTTGGGGTAGGCTAAATAACACATGTGAAACTGATTGAAGAAAGATCTCCTGGAACTCTCTAAAACATTAATAAAATAGACTTCATCAATCCTTTTTTCTTCTTCTGATAATTATTTTGCATTTTTCCTATGGGGGAACGCAGCAGAGAACATTTTCAGCAGTAAGTGACTACAAATTCCTGCACCTGTGCAGAGACAGCATGTGTTGGCTTATGCCAAATGGATAATTAAGTGCACATCTGCCCCTACAGTCATCTGTGCTGTATACACAGACACTTCTTTGGGGGAGAAATAGAAGCTGCAGTCGTACAAGTGCGAGGTGAAAACTCTATGTCAGCTTCTGGAGATGTGCTTCTCCTGACAGCTCACACAGTTGGGCAAAAGTGATTAAATCACAGAATCACAGAATATTCAAGGTTGGAAGGGACCTCTAGAGATCATCTAGTCCAACCTTCCTGCTCAAGC
>JAVCKT010019489.1:7362-18269 GCA_032273925.1 Rhynchotus rufescens | reverse complement strand
ATTTTTTGTTTTTTTTTTTTTTTTTTTTTTTTTTTTTTTTTTTTTTTTTTTTTGTGGAAGCTTATTCACACTCAACAGCTGTCTCTACAGGTAACTAGCTGGTAATTATGGAGCCCTTAGCAAATGGGAGCTTGGACAGTCTTTTTTCTGTATTGTCTTTTTGAAGATACGCAAAACTTTCTTCTCATTTTCTATGAAACTAGAGATTGGAGCGTTTAGTGTCCCTTGGCTGCTGGGGACTCCCTGGAAGCTTATGCTTGAGTAACCTTAGGAGAGGTTTCACTGCAATGTGTTGTTTAAATGCCTGATCTCTAGACGGGCACCTAGGATCTATAGAATAGGCTCTTTGCCTCCACATACAGTACCAGGAGCAATTCCCTTGAAGATGTACAAAACAGGGATGTGCTGAAGCAAGCCCAGGGGGTACTGGGGAAAGGAGTGCAGCTGGAGTTCTGCTCTTCCTTCACTTCTCAGGTTGTTACCTTGGTTTTGAAAATGTTGCTGTGTTACAGCTAGGACCGTGTCCTAACCAAGGCATTGGCCTGGTTTCAAATGCAGGCAACGGTGACTTTCCTGAGGGGTAACAGAAGGGATGTTGTCCGTGCCCTGTCCCGCTGTCCTACTGAATGAACTACTGAACTGTGCTCAGAACCGCAGGAGATGCAGACGATGGTCTTGATGTGGCGACTCGGGTACTTGAGTGCAAGCAGTATCCCGCTTAAAATTGTGTCTAGCCTGCCAAGAGCTGTCTGCTTGTGCTCTTGAACTTGTGCCACTGGTTCTGAGTAGGTGAGTGGGAGAGCCTGGCAGTGAGTGAGTATTTGAGCTTCAGTGGGTGTGAGGGGGAATGCAGGGGTGACCTGCAGCTCGGTGGGCTCCTCAGGGCTCGAGAGGCTGAAAGTTCTGCCTGCTACAGACTGGGCCTGCATTTTATGCGGTGATTGGATGTGAAATATGTTTATGGCCTTTGAAACAGACATACTCACAGTCCTCTCAAGTAGTATGAGATGGATAAGCAAGATGGTCATTTTTTTTTCTGGACTTTGATTTAAGTTTCAACACTGAGTAGTAAAGGGATGTAGCTTGGTTTACGTATCATCCTGCAAACTTTTCTCAGGATATTTTCCCTGAACCTGGAAAATGTGCTTTGAAAGGAGGCAGCTGAACATTAAGATTTGTGGTGCAAACAAATGTTTTCAAGTAGGGCTGACTGAGATCAACTTCAAGTTTGCCTGTGTGAACTTAATGCTAATGCAGCTTAACTGCTCTGACCACCCTTGGATGGGCCCTTTCTCTGTTCTTGTACTGAGATATTTCAGTGCTAACTCTTCAGATGGGTTGGTTAACGTTGTTCTAGTGATTTAGCACTCAAATAACTCAAGGTAGTGTCTTAGAGGGAGGGTGAGTGGGACTAGGACAGCTGGCTTCTGCTGTCTTGTAGCCTGCAGGGCTTTGACACGGTACCTAGAGCCTGTTGGAGTTCAGGCACCTCTGTTCAGTGTTGGAGCCCAGCCAATTGGCTCAAGGTGCCTAAAGTTGCTGGACTTCTGGATGCCACCCTGTGCTCTGGGTGTCACTGCTGGAGCAGGGAGTTGGACTGGATGGTCTCTAGAGGTCCCTTCCAACCTCAACCGTTCTGTGATTCTGTGACTTCAGTTTGGCAGACTTGCCTCCCCCATAGGAACAGGGGGAGAGCAGAAGGTTCTTCTTGAAACCAGGAGTGTTTGAGGACACTGCTTCAAGTTTAGCTGTCCCTGATTGCTCTGTATCAGTGGTTGTTGCTAACAGTGTTGGCCCAAACCTGTGTTTGTGTTAGTGAATGGTCTCAAAGCCAAGTGTGCCTGTTACGGTCTTTTTTTTGGTGTTCCTATGTAATTTTTGATTGAGATGGGCTTGCTGGTAGGTGCTGCATATAATGTTTTTTATGGAATCAAACACTGACCAAAACATTATCATGCTGTGCTTATCCTTAAGGGCTTGTTCACTTGGCTCCACTCTGTGCAATCTTGTGGTGGTTCCTTGAGGCTGCTTCTGAAAACTGCAAAAGAAAGTCCCTGGATGCTGGAAGCTGAGTGCCTTGCTGTGGGGCTTCATGAATGCTAGAGCAAGAGAGGTATTGAGGGCATGTGGCTGGAGACAGGAACAGAGGAAAGAAGGAAGGAAAACTTGTGGAAACAACTGATAGGCTATAGGATAGGATATCTGCATCAGTGTGTCTTATGGATGTTGGCTTTTAGGATACGTGTTGTCTGGCCCAAAGGAGTTCTTTGATCTGTTTGTTTGCAGCAAGATAGCACTATTTAAAAATATGAATGAGGTTATTTTTCTGTTTTATTAACAGTGAATTGTTTGTAGTGGGTAATTAGCGTCCTTTGATAATTAAATTTATGAATTTCTCTGTATAAGGATCTTGAAAACAGACTTTGCTGTGTCTTCCAAATTTGTCTTGTACAGATGGGAAAAACATGGGAAGAGATCATGTTCCCACCTCGGAGAAGAAGTTCTTAATGTGAAAAAAGTGTGGCAAAATTTGTCACATTAAATTCCTTAGAATGAGTGGACTTCTCAAATTAAACTTTGAGGTGGTAGGCCAGCATCACATTAGAAACATACTCATAAAGAAAAATCTAAAACTGATACTGAACTTCTGATAAAATTCAGTTTCAGTTTAAGTGACTACTTTATGTATGATTTTTTCCCTTTCTTTTAGAGGCAGGATACCCTAGATATTACAAGGAAAATGAATAAGGAAATATTTCATATTAAGGGGGGAAGGTGTTAAGTAGTTATACCCTCATACATTTGTATATTATACTGTCAACTTGGACTGCTCACAGCTCCACTGTAATTGGCCCTAAAATGGAGTGTATTGCTAGGATCAAAACTAAAACTCCGAGCTATGTGGGCATGGGGTGACAGGAAGGGTTCTGAGTGCCTGAATAAGCAAGAACGATGAGAAATCGAAGTAATATTTGACCTATTTTTCCCCCTGTACTATAAGACCTTAAAATATTAAATGTTACAAAACTTTTACCCTGGTGCTTTTTTGATCAACTTAAGTGATAAGCACGATGCATCTGATTTTTACTTTGTCTTTTGATGTGTGGCTAAGGATTCATGCTTACCGTTAGCAAGGCTTCAGCTCACAGGACTGCCTGATTTCAGATCCTCAGTGCGAGTTACGATAGCAGTTCTGCTGAATGTTAGTGTTAGCTGGAAAAGCTTAAAACTGCAACCAAGAAGGAGGTTTTGAAGCATCTTACAAATCTTCTCAGTTACTTTTCAGGGTGAAGTTGCATTCTGAAATATCTAACAAAAAGTAGCAATGGATCGTTTTGTTTTTGATTTAAAACAACCAAAACAAAACAAAAAAAAACAAGAAACCTGTATTCCTCTTACCCAGATTTAGGGAGCAACAGCAGTATTGGTGATTGCTGCAGAGTAATAGCGACTTGTCCTGGATTGCTGCTAGGAATGTGTGTCCTGTAAGTCAGGCTTTGCTTTCCTCTTGCGATGCTAATCCCATGGTCTCGGGTGCCATTTATTAGCACTTGGGTGTTTGCTATGGTGTGGTTTATTCTAGCCTCCTAGCAGGCTGGTGTTTAGGTGCTGGTTGCCTGTTCACCTTTAATATGGTCTCCTTGAAAGGTAGGACAAGTAGCTCTTGCAGGCAGCTCTTAGAGCTCAGCTGTAGATAAGCCCATGGCCCACGGCTCGTGCAAGGACCTCCCTTGTCTGCAGCACTTCCCAGGGAGCATCTCTGAGATCAGCCTCTTATTAGGATTTTGTTCTCAGCCTTGTAATTTAGAATTTTGTTCTCTGTCTCAGGCCACGTGTGGTTTTCTGAAGTGTGAAGGAGGAATGTGTAAAGCAGGCACTGGTGGTACCTGTTGGGGGCAGTGAATGAGAGCGCTTTGGAAAGGGGCGTGTGGGAAAGGGAGAAGGGGGAGCATGTTCTTCCCATGCTTTATTCCACATGAACAGTCTGTTGGAGCTGCCAGATTAAAGGAGACATGTATGCTTCCTTCTTTGACCCTTAAAAACCCTTGAAAAATAATACAAATCCGGGTCTGTGGTGCTTATCTTATAAAAAAGAGCTTGGTTTTCCTTTCCCGTTGGACGTTTGTGGTATCAGATAATAATCAGGGAGCGGGGCTGTGTCGACGCGAGCGCGCGTCGCGCTCCATCCCGCGGTAGCAGAGCTGTTGGAGAGGGGCTCCCTGCAGCAGGGCAGCGTGAACGGCAGCGGAGGCAGCTGCTGAATTCCCACAGATAAGATCCCGGTTGGGAATGAGAGCCTGGCCCCTGGCCAGTGGTGCATGCTCCCTGGGTTTTGTGGCATGAAACCAGGAGCGACCCAAAGATCTTCCTGGTGCTGCTGGCTGGTTCTCTGTATGATGGGCTGTCATCTCAGCGTGCAGCAATCCCTTCCTCAAGGATCAGGTGAGCTGCTGCAGTGCCCGTATCGCTGTATTTCTTTATTTACCTTGGCAGTGATTATCCCTAGAGAATTAGAAGAGGCAGTTTTAGCTTTCTGCTGCTGAGTGACTTGTGTTGTGTGCTCTTGAACAGCACGCTCCTTTCCAGATGTGTGGCACCGAGCGCCTGATATTTGCCCTATTTCTTTCCTGAACGCTTTACCATGACATTAAGTAGTGGAGATTGTGAAGGATGCTTTTAAAAGGCCTGGGAAGCAGATGTAGTTTGGGTATTAAGTTTTATTCATTAATCATTCATGGCTGGTGACGGAAAATCTGCATATCTTGTTACTGGCTTTAGGCTTAAGTAGCTTTGAGCAGCGCAGACATGTCTCAAGGAGGAGAGTAGTGATACACTAGTGGAATATCACAAGGTTTAAATTAAGCTTTGTTGCTAACCTTCTGTGGGATACAGCACCAAACACTGCAGGGAGTGCTTGCTTTGCCTTTTTTTGCCTCACTAATAACATTTGTGTAAACATCTGTGGGTATCTGAGTGCTGTTTCTGGGCATATGTTTGTAGTGAAGGTGCATGTTGGGTGAATGCAAAAACTTTTCTCATCTCTGACCAGATCTTGGAGGATCATCAAAACTGCATCAAACTGGGCTTCTACATTTAGCATCAAGTCAGAAGAGCTTAAAATATGTCTGTGTGGCTTCTCTCTGAATAAAACTTATAGATACTTTTCCATGTTGAAATCAACACTGTATTTCCAACCAGTGCTCTTTGGAAATAATGTTAAAAGTTGGAACTGTTATTCCCTGCAAAAATTGCTCAATGGCCTCATGTTTCCTTACGCTGTATTATAGCTAGGAAAGAAATGTTTGAGTGGCTGAACATGTGTTAATCATCAGCATGGGCTGGCTGGCAAGATTAATATTTAATAGCGTGTGGATGGAGGGAGGGTGCAGCCATCCATGTCTTGGGCTGGAGCGAGTGCCAGGTGCTTCTCCCAGGAGTTGGGTTGGGGGCAAAGAGGCCTCGTGTGGTGGGGTCAAGGTGCTGAGCCGCAGAGTATGGGACTGCAGGAAGGAGGCAGCGGGGCCCCATGGGCAGCAGATTGACAGGTCGTTTGCAGAGAACCCGCTGAGCTGAGATCCTGCCAAACGATGAGATTCCCGAGATGGGGAATGCTGTGACCTCTGCCTGTGGGAGAAAATGCAGGTGTGTCTTTGCAGAACAGAGTAAGCAGCTTTTCCTCAGTTCCTCCTCAGAGGAGGACCAGGAAGAGCTTTTCTCTTGGGAAGGTTCAGAGTGAGCTGGTTCTGCTTGTGTTGGCACCAAGAGGAACAGGCAGGTGACACAAACTGGAGGCTCCCTCCTGTTGGCTCCTAGGGAGCCCTCATGTGCTGCCTGCACTTGATATCTCCTCATGGCTTGTGGCACATTGGCCTGGATGCAGGAGGCTGTGCAGTGGCAGCTGAGGCTTGGCCGGTCCCTCAGTTACTGTGGGTGCTAGGGATGTCAGTAGGGTGACTTTGAGTGTGCAAAATTAGAGGTCTCTGAGCAATGGTCAGAGGCTCCAGAGCTTGGGAGAGGAAAGTCTTCACGCTGCTGGCAGAGGAAGGCTTGGATGGGAGCGGGTGTCGCTTGGGTCACTTCATTTTTGCATGGTTGGTGCCTCAGGGCTTTGGCTTTCTGTGACCATGGGAATCCTCTCAGGGCTGGGAGGAATGAGTGTGATCCCACAAAGTGGGGCAAGAGCATCTCAGCATGACTGCTAATCTTCTGAGGAGGGTTTGTGGAGATGTTTGTGCAGTCCAGACGCTAAGGTGGGAGGTATCCCTGATGAATACTGAGGAAATGTGGGGATAGCATGATGGAGGCAGCTCTGATGCTTCCTTCCAAGCTGTGCTACTCGGGGGCCATCTCCAGAACTGGAAGCCAGTGTCCAGCGGCAGAGCTGGTGTTGGGATCCTGCTGCAGGAGTGCAGCAGCGGGCAGCTGTGGCCTCCATGCAGACAGACTCCATCAGGAAGCACCTGGAGCAGCTTTTGGAAAACTAGGAGACACCTTAAGGTTGCGGAATCTGGGATTCATGGTGGTTGGAAGGATTTTTTGCTGTTCCGGTGTAGGGAGGACAAGGTGACAGCAAGTCACACTGTGGAGGTGTGGAGAGTAATTTCTTGCTGGGTTAACTAGGCTGGGTTAACTAGGGCCAATGCTCTGCTTGACCTGCTGGAGAAGGCAAAGCTGGCTGGGCAGGAAGGCTGGGAGCAGCTTCTGGCAGCAGTGGCAGAGGAAGACCTTGAATTCCAGAGGAAAAATGAGCAGGACGGGGTCTTTGGCTCTGCAAGTGCTGCAGTTGAGAAGCATCTTTCATTTATGGCTTCGTATTTGACAGGAAGATGGATGCCTTTTCACAGATACCTGGAGTGCTATGAACTGATGTATGGTCTGTGCTTTGGCTGGAGAATTTTTTAAAATAACCTGTCACTCGTGACAATTATCAGGCTCAGATTTGAGGAAATCATTCTTCAATTTGAGTTTTTCTTGGCGTATGCAAATAGAATCAAAATACAGATGTGACTGAGAATTAAAGTTCTAAGGAGGAGAGAGCACATGTGAGCCTCCAGTTATTTCTCTTAACTGTAGAATTTAAATGTAAAATTTGAAGGATGGTGTTAAGGAAGCTACATAGTAGCTCTTTGCTTATGGTGCAGACGTTCCTGTGCTGTTTTGCAGACCCTTTTGGCTCATGTGCAGCTTAACAGCTGTTGCTCTTAACCTGCAGTTCTTCTGGTTGCTGCTATTGGAAGCTTGAGGTTAGTAGAAACACTGCTGAACCCAGGAGAAAATTAAATTGCTAGCCTGAATTTTTGTTTGAATGAATGGGAACTTGCAAAAATTACCTAGGGAAAGAGCTAACGACACAAATGTGCTGTGTGGGGTAGCTGCTGGAGGCTGCATCTCCTCGTTACAGTTGGCTCTATTGCCTACCTAATGCTTGAGCTCTTGGGAGGTGAATAGTTGTGTTCTGTGTTGAAGACCAACACAAGTCTGGTCTTAAGCTTAAAACATACCTTGGTTTCGGGCTGCAGCAGATCTGCTGTGGGGCATGTTGAGGCCTTGGCAGTGTGGCCTGGCCGGGGTATTTTCCTGGGCCATCTGTTTGTGCCCCAAGGATGCAGGAAAGGATCCCAAGGGGCTGTGAACGGCCTCCACGTGGGGCTTCTTGCTCGACAGGGCTGAGAGCCTGGGAAGAGTGGCCAGCTAGAGCAGTGGCCTTTGGGTCACGCCTTGGGATGCTGGGGCCAAGGCCAGTGCCCTCCATCCCGCCCATCCCAAAGGAGGATGTGGTGGGAGGATGTGGATCCCGGCGGGCACCACCTGCTCCTGGCTGCTGCTGGGATGCCTGGCCTTCCCCCTCCCAGGCTTCCAGCAAGGTGCCGCTTTCCTTCCAACTCCAAGGCTTTTTCCTCATTTTAGTGTCTTTATTTTGATGCAGAGGGTCCATAGCTACTTTAAGTGTCTCACTTTGGCAAATGAAGTGCATAGAAGGGGGCTGATACGTGGAAGACTTGCAGCTCCTAGATTCGTTTGTAGGATAAACTAAACTTTAAAGGTAAACACATTTTTTGTTGCAGTTACAATGGAAGTTTTTGTATTTCATTTCTACTCGGTGAACAGTTGAAACGAGTTTTTAGAATTAGTCCTGAAAAGGGGTTAAATTATGTTGCAAGTTTGGTTTTGTGCCTCTTGTTAATTATCTGTGGAGTTTAGAACTGACAAATTATTAGATATTGAGGATTTTTTTTGCAGTGCTGCTAATTACTCTTTATTCTTTTTTTTTTCTTCTGAGGAAATACTGTAGTTTTCTTAGAAGTGAATTTCAGTATAATAAAGATGAAGGTTTTGCAAGGTAGATGAAGTTCTTCAAAGTATTGACTCGGTATTTCTCCCAGCAGTCAAGCCAGCTTCCTTGCCAATTTTTCTTTCTGCAGGGAATTTTCTTTGCCAACTTGGCAAGCAAGAGTAAGTATAGATTTGTGTGAATTCTGGAAACTTTTGTTTGGACTAGTGGAATTCAAGAAATGATGCTGATGTCAAGGATTTTTTTGGCTGAGTAATATTAGTCCTCTAGCATATAGGGGCAATGTAAAGTTTGATTGAAGATAGGCTTTAAGAAAGCCTTCAAATACTGAACTGTCATGTATATTCCCAGCTGCTGAATTAAAGCATATGATCACTATTACAGATTTTGCCCTTTCTGAGAAGGAAGCTTTTTTGCTACTTGATTTTTTTCCCCAAACTGATTAATTATCTGAACAGAAATCCTGCTTGCATACTTGTCATGAGAAAAGCCAACTGCCTATGACGAGTTTCAAAATTAATGTCTTTCAGAGCTCCAAATGCTTTTATATTGCAGCAGGAAGGATGTTTCGATCATCAAGCTGAACTCAAGTTTAGGCAGGTTTATTATCTTTTAAAATAAGTGATTACAGATCTTCCCTCTTCCAAAGAATGCAGAGATGTTTATTTCTCTTGACCCCTCGAGACATATAAAGTGTCTTGCATTAAGCCTGTCCTGTTCTGCCAGCATATGCACCCATGGTCGAGTATATGAATACTTGACACCTTCTGTGCTAAAGCAAAGGCAAGAAATTCCCTGGCAATGAGCTGCCTCTTGCCCTCGGGACCTGCTGTTTGTGCTGCTCACCCCGGGCTTCCCTAGAGAGATGGAGACAGAGACCTGTCCTGCCCGAACGCGTGGCCATTCCCACTGAGGAGAGGGGAATTTTTAGGATTTCAGAATTATTTTAGTTTATCAGGCTATTTTAGTTTATCACATTTAAAATTTATATTTAAAATAATTTTAGTTTATCAGGATATTATCCTGCCTATCTTCAATGGCTTTTCCCTGCTGCCCAGGGAGGGCTCCCAGGATGTGGTGATGTCCAAAGAATTGGTGTGTGTTGGTTTCCAGCTGACCAGTGTGGGAGCTAATGAGCAGGTAAATGAAGATGAAGCATGGGTCTGAGAACCAAGGTGTGGAGACCTTGTGGAAGAGCTTAGCAAAAGTCCATGGGGGTTACTTGAATATTTTATAATTTGTTTGTGCACTTGCAAGTGTCTCTAGAACTGCTAAGGGATGGATACTTCAGCAGTGTGTGTGCAAGCCCTGTGCCTCCTAAGGGGACAGCATCAGCTCTGGGGGCAGGGTGTCAAGCTGGGGAGGGATATCCTAATTTCCATGGCACCTAAATAGTGACTTCCAACTAGTGCCAAGCTGGAGCTAAAGGATGTGAAGGAATTCAGGTGCATATTGAAAAAGCTAGATTCCTCTCCTGCCCCCTTAATGGGAAAAAAATGCTGGAAATAAATTGTTTTCTATAGATTTGATATATTGCTAGGTCCTTGTATATCCTTAAAATATTTGGCACTGTAAATGTGATGCTTGAGAACATGGCCCTTCCTGTATGATCTGTGGTGCCGCAGCAGCTGTGGTAAGAAACTAAAATGCTGCTTTCAAAAGGTTAGAGGAGTCTGTGGGTCAGCACGGCAGTGCTGTTGTAACTGAGCCCAGACCTGTGCATGTGGGCACAGTTAACTGGCTCCAGAAATGCTGGGACACTGGGAATAATCCCTCCCTTACTGTACATGCGCCCTAGTCAGTAGCTGGGGATCTGAGGGGTTTGGTGGGTAGTCATCCCGTGTGATCAGGTATTGCTAATTATAATTAACTGATAGAAAAGCTGTTTCACATGTTTGCTTTTCAGTTATTAGGATGTTAATTTACTCATCTGCATTTATCAGCAAATGTGTGTGCCAAGTCTCCCAAGTACCTTGGAGAAAAGTATATCTGTGACAGGTGATAAAGTTTTATAATTAGTCTCATGGGAAAGCTACTGGTATTCTTATATATTAGGCTGGTATTCTTATATATATGATTTTTCCCCCTATGTTTATCAGCTTGATTTTCCTTTTCTCCCTCTTTGAAGGCGAGTAGGCTCCAATCCCTGACAGGAATTTGTCCCTATTAATATGGCTCATCAGAGACATTAGATTTAATTGGGGAGCCTGCGGTAGAGGGGCAGGAGGCTGGAGGGAATCACTTAGCATTAGCAAGGGCTCGCCTGGGAGTTGTGCACTAATGGAGGAGCTTGTGTTGACTGTGGGGACGGTGGGAATTACGACAATTATGACATGTGAGAACTGGACAGGCAATGAGTTAATCAAGGAAAATATTAAATGGCTCCCATGCTGCTTCATTATTACTCTGCAGAGTGTCTGTCATACTGTGTACTCTTATAAAACCCAAAGCCTAAGTAGGTGTTTTTCAGGTAAAGTAGCTACTGTGTGTCAGGCAGCCTGTTCCTGCTCACCTGTGTGAAGCGGGTGCCGACTTCTGCGCGCTGCGTTGCAAGGCTGAGCACGTGCTCTGAAATGCACATTTAAACACGTGCCTCTCCAGGCTGCACTGCATC
>JAVCKT010019488.1:0-11074 GCA_032273925.1 Rhynchotus rufescens | reverse complement strand
CTTCCTTCCTTCCTTCCTTCCTGCCTTCCTTCCTTCCTTCCTTCCTTCCTTCCTTCCTTCCTTCCTTCCTTCCTCTTGTCATATGGACTTTCTCAGTGCACAGTCAGGTAACTTGGCTGCCACTGCACACATCAAGGACCACAGAGCAGATGCAACCTCATGACCTTCACATGGGATACCGAAGCATATGTGAAGGATTGACAGGACTATCTTCTTTCTGCGTTGGGTTTTAGGCACTGGTAAAGGTGTGTGGTGCTCAGCTGTGGTAAACATCAGAGGAGACATAGATCTCCAGAAGAAGCCGGAATGCCCTGAAAGGAATTTTTTGCTGCAGCATGAGTTGTTGTGATGTTTTGTGGCTCAGAGCAGTGGAAGGTGGTAGACAGATTGCAATACAGACTACAAGTCTCCAATTTTTTTTTTGACGTATAGGCTGACTATCCACAAGAAACTGAGGGAGAGATTGTCTTGTGTCTCCATTTGGCTGTAATTGGTGCATCTCTCACTGTTCACTCTCTCTCTCTTTTTTTTTTTTTACCTGCATTTCCATTTACTGCGCCATGTCTATTTGCTATCAAGAAACAGCAAGAATATTTGCTAATCAAGCTTACCAAGATATATTACCCATATAATGCTTTCACCTTTCACAATTTGGCAGTGGGATGAGGCTATGAATCTTCCTTTGACCTAGGTCTGTATGGTCATATGCACACTGTGCTCTGCTCATATCTGAGAAACGGCTCTGCTGTGGTGGAACTTCAATCCCTGCTGCTGTGCACAGTGCCAGGGAGGTGGCCCACAGCTGAGTAAAGGAGATGGGAGAGACTCATGACATGTCTCTGCAGGTTGTTACCTTCAGGGGATAGTCCTTGGTAGGTGACCTCATAGTCTGTCCTTGAAGAAAGACCACTCATTGCTAGTGTACCCAAATGGGAGGAGGGTATGGTTCTTCTTCCCCTTCTTTCCCTAGTAGTATTGAGGCTGTTTTCAGAAAGACAGAAATTAAATGTGGGGTCTCAATGGAAAAAGCTCTATGAAACATCTCCTACCCAAAGCAGGGGGGCTTCATCTCTTTCCCACTCCACTACTCTTGGTGCTGTGGCTTTGCTCACTCAGTTTTTGATAACATAATCTATCAAACCTGTAGTACCCTTGCAAATATAGTTGTTGCAGGTGTTCTTTGTAACTTGTATTCTATATATCCTCTGCTTTGGATATTTCACTATATTTTCACTATGTTTTCCCAATGTTTCCCTTGACAACCTGGGCAGAGATCACTCATGATGTGAGCACAGCTGGAGCAAAGGGCTGGACAGTATGAATGGCCAGGGAATTCAGGCTTCAAGACCCTGCCGTGGGCATGGCTTAAGGGCAGCTTCAGATCGAGCCTACCTATCTCCTCAGGTGTTTGATATCCGAGACACTCCTGAGTGTCTGCCTGTGTTTTCCTTTGTTTTTCACTTTTATCTTTGGGATAAAAATGCCTCCATTGGATTACAGGATTATTTAAATGAGGTTTTGTGCATGTGCAGATAGGTAGGATATATTTGATTTTCCCTTTTTTTTTCCTTGAATTTCCTCCTTCTGCTGGATAAATTGCTCTTCTTTTCTTGATGTTGCAGGAGGCGGACGGCTCCACGACTCAGAGCGCTACACCAGCTCTAAGCTCTGGTAAAAGTGTGGGCAGCGAGGAGAGGAGCTAGATAGAAGCAAACGCTTATTTTTGAGGAGTGCCACTCTCGGTGGTCTATTTTAGACAGATAAGGTTTGCTGCTCTGCCAAATACAAATTTAAATATACCCTGCCCCCTTTGAAAAACAGTATTCATATTTCTTTTTTTCTTTAAAATTACCATAGTCTCCATCTGCTAGCACCCTGCAATACTGAACCAACTTTGTGTGGATGTTCTGATCAGGATGCAGAGAACATCCTCTTGTGCATCCCAGTTTGTTTTTTATTTGCTGTTCACACTGTAAGAGCAAATGACTTCATGCCATCTGCCCCAGGTTCCAAAAGAACCGTGTCTGTATGAGACAGTGACAGGAATCCATGGGACTGGCCAGGTTTCCAGCATGGACATGGCAGTGGCAACAGGCTCTATCCTGCACTTTGATAAACCGAGGCACTCCTTAAGGTACCAAGTGATGGGTGCAGCAGCAAAACTGTGGGCACCAATTTCGGAAAATCTTACAGGAAACTCGGCACTCACTTCCTAGCCTCGCTTAGATATAAACAGCAGCTTTTGTAAGGAATCTGCCTACACATTTCCCCTCTCCCTTTTCTCTCCTTACTGCCTCTCCAGAGGACAGGTTAAATGCTCCAAAGTATTGCAGGTTGTTTTCAGTTCCAAACATCAGCAATGGGTCTCACTAACATTATATACATATAAAACATAGTATGTAATATGTAATATGTATATATTTACATATATTTGCCTCTAGGCAGTTGTAAAATTAGTCGGGTCATAGTTTCATAGTTCCATACTTCTGTAACTATTCCTCTTAACACATTAGACTGATTTTCTCTGAGGTCTCCAGTTCTAGTGAAAGAAAGGGAGACAAGGTCACTGATCACTTATAACATCAAGTGTCTTTTCAAGATTTCCTGAAACGCCAGCATTTGGAGCAATTATGTTTGACTTTTGCATAAGGAAGAGAGGAGAGTAAATGGCCTTGTGGCTTTTCTAAAATCTGAAACTGCACTGTTTCCTCTCATTTTCAACCTCAAATTCCCCTTTCCTGCTCCTGCTGTACTCAACATATGTCTTTTCTCATGGTACTTTTCACACAACTCCTTTGTCAGCCACAGGGTAAGTTTTCACAGTTCATTCTACGTTAGCACTTAGGTTCCTTGAAACATCAACCACAGAGTCTGACTTGACAAAGTGCACTGAGGAGGAAAATGGTTTGCAGAAAATAGGTCTCTGCAGGTGGCTTTAAGTTATACCGAAGCTATTAGGAGGGATGGTTTCCAGACTGCAAATCTGGCCAAGACCTAGGGTACAATTTACCTTTTCTTTCCATGGAAGAAGATCTCAGTGGATACGTGAACAGGGAGGGAGCAGAGGCTCCTCTGGTTGGGCTTCATTCTTGGAGTCACATCTTTAACTGTTCTGGTCCCATCAGAGAAGCTGTGACTTTTGTGCTGGGTCAGGTGCATTATAGAAATGAGAGAGCGCTAAGGGGAGTGGAAAAGAGTGGTTCAAGAGCTGAGCTGAATGCAAGACCCAGCTCTGTTATAGTATGGGTTTAATGCTGCCTCACAGCTCGGTTCCCTGTAGGCAAATGGGAATGATCACCATGCTGTGTTTCCCAGGTACATAGTGAGAAGCTAGGAGACTGCAGAAATGATACTATATAAGATTCGTATATGTACTGTTGGATAACTTATTGCAGAAAAAAAAAAGAGAAATAAAGATAAGCATAAAAAAGAGAAATAAAGATAAGCATTATCATTCCTTTGGGCATCTTCGAGTCCTATAGATGCTCTAGGGTCTGATTTCTGCAAGAAACTTCCATGACCCCCCAAAAGACCTATTTTTAATAGGTATGAACTCATTAAAAAGAAGAACAGCTTACATTGATTTCAGTCATATACCTACTAACTCACATTAAAATGATATAACCCACTATTTATCAAATTAAGAGCACTAAGCCCTTTTTAAACAGGTTTAGTGTAAATGATTGTAAATCACTTTTTATAGAGAGATAAGCCAGAGGACCAGAATTCTCCGAAGAACAGATCTTTAAACAAGCTATGTCCTTGAGGAGCAGCTAGAGATACTCAGTGACTCTATGGGGTCCTAATTAACCTCATCTCACAAAAGCGGGGATCTTTTCACAGTGCATGTAGACCAGCAACCTTGGCAGCACAGAAAATGTGTGCTGGCTTTTGAGACCTCCGTGGGCTTTTTCACAAGCCTCATATTGGATTTGGATCTTGAGTGAAGCCAGAATTTCATCTTTGTATAGATTATATATATATATAGTATATATTAGTCTATACATAATAGAAAAATGCAATGTTGCAATTACAACTTGAGTTTAGTTTGTTACCTAAAACATTGTGAAGAGTAAAAAACAAATATGTTAAAATAAATATGCTTCCTACCAAAATAAGCTCGTTCTTTCAAACAATTTAGAAGAAGCAACTTAAACTTGCTTTTGACTTTCACAGGCCCCCTAAAATTTTTGATTTGTATCATGCCAGAGCAAATCTAAACTGATTTAATAAACTGCAGAGCTGATTTAACCACCTTCCCTGCATTTCTCAGTAGTCATTCATGAGCCACATTTTGAAAAACTAATTGTCTGTGTCCTACAGAGACTACAGTGTAAGAAATGCACAGAAAAAGAATAACTCATATGTAATATATTTTTATTTTGAGAAATTTTGACAGTTTGTTCTGCCAACCAAAGCGATCTGTTTAGCTGCTGTCAGTAAAAGGCTTTTAAATGACTTTTAACAGGAATCCTCTAATGATGCAAAACATTTAGCTGCTGCATTCAGATGTCATTGAAAATCATTGCAGTCAATCAGATCATGTGCTGATGCTCAGATACACACTTTGACTTATCAGGTTACAGGAGTCTCAAAAGATCCAAGTTATCACGTTATTCCAGCAATGCCACTAAGAGTGTCTAAAATAGGAATATTTTATGTGATATGTGTAACTATATATGAATGCATATATATTGCATTGCCTTGCCTTTAATTTATTTAGGAAGAAGGAACTACTTTAAATATCAGATTAAATGTAAGAAGACCCACAAAGCAGTTGCAAAGGTAAAGATTATTGAATACATACAGTAATAAAAAATCATATTTTACATGTAGAGCCTTACTTGTAGAGTCTAGAGGTCCCTTCCAACCTTAACCGTTCTGTGATTCTTACAGAATCATGGAAAAATAGAGATGGAAAAGATCTTCAAACCTCCCTTAGTTATTCTCACTAATGTGTATGCATAGAGGACAGGTATATACATACACACGCATGTGTACATGTATAAAGCCCCGTCATGCTTTGTGCCATTTAGGACAATTTAACTATAAAAATGGCCTCAGATAGAAAAAGACACAAACACACTGTGAAAATGTTTGCACTAAAGCAAAAGAGGGTCTCATATTATCGGCCAGGAGATATATTTTTACTCAGTCTTTCATTTTTTTTCCGTATAATCCTTTGCTATTACCAGAGTTATTTGTGCATGGACTGTGCATAATCTGGGGTTTGTGCAACTACTCATTGATGCTGTGAAAATTGAAAATTAAAGCCACGCCTTGTAAAAATGCTTACAACTAGAAAATGGGCCAACATCTATTGAAAGACAAAGCACATGGATCTGACGTGTCTATCCTGCAATGTATGTTGAGCTTTGTTCAACTGTTACACTGTGTGTGTGTGAGGACATGGTTTACAACATGAAACCACCCACTATCTAGACATAGTCTAGACTTGGGACCAAGAGATGGAGATGCTTGGGAAGAATAAGACATGTGGCAGCAGCTGAGAGGCATAGGGTCCCACAAGGGAAGACGGATGGGACTGAGGAAAAAAGTACCTTGAAGATGGAGACAAATCTGGGCTGTGACTGGTCAAATTCAACTCACTTTGACATACTTTGTGACATATTTTGTGTCACTGCTGTATGTGTGATGGAGCTGTGGACTCACTCCGTCCTGATGTTGCTGATTTTAAATAGTTTTTCACCTTCACTATAAAGAGAAGAACAGGGCCCACTGGGAAGATGCAACCTGAAAGTATATTTTCCTTAGATGAACAAGACACTGTACTTCTCCAAATTACCTTCTTCAGTAATTTGCAGGTGACATTGCTGTAATCCTCCCTCCGTTCTAAGAAAAATGAGCATAAAAAGCACTTCTTGTTCTCTTTTGCAAAAGTCTAAGCTTATGGCAAGGAAAGAGGTTCCATGCAGAGACAAAGCCAAGCAGCTTTTGCTCTCTCCATGAGCACTTCTAGATATGGAAGTACCTCTCCCTGAGCAAACCAACCCAGTGAAAGAAGCCTCACTAAGACCAGTTGCCAGTTTGAATGCAAAGAGCTTGTGTTCTGCAGGTAGGAAGGTGGCCAAGCCAGTTTCTTAGGAATGATTCAAGTAGCACACATATGAAGGAAAGGCTTAGGGGACTTGGAAAGTGATTCAGAGCAGATGATGCAGCAGAAAGACAGTTTAGAGATGACTGTGCAATGAGTTGGTGTGGGGGATAATGTCATTACCAGGGAGAAGGGAAGAGATAGAGCCAGAAGAAGTCTTCAAGGCTGGAGTGTTTGCTCTTTCCTTGCAGGAGCAGGGAATTGAATGCATCTGGTGCATGCAATTTGCCTGTCATTCAAGAATGGTTTGTGACTGCTAATAAAGATGCAGGTGAGGCTGTCTGAGCTTCCTCTGAATTTCCATACTGATTGTGATGCAGGTGAGCATCAGGGATTTCAGCAAGACCCGGGCTCTGCCGATGCTTGTCCATATGGTATGTGCATATGCAAAAGCAAACATTCCCCAAAGAATTCATAAATCAGATAAATGAGAGAAGAATTGTTTTTTTTCCTCTTTTAACAGTGCTAATCACCATGGTATCCAAGCACTTATTTGTTAGGACCGTTTAAATCATCACTGCTTTTGTTACAGCCTCCTGGGGGAAGTTTTGTCTCATTCCCTGTGACTCTCCCGGAGCAGAACAACAGCAGAGCCGCCTCTGTGCTCTGCTCCCGCAATCTCTGCTCCCTCCCAGGCCCCAAAGACAGGGACACGGAGGGTGCAAGTGAGAGCAGCGAGGCTCAGCACACACCATCCCACTGCTGGCACTGGGAAAACTCCCACTGCAATTCAGGAAAATTCCCATTGTGCTGCAGGGCGATGGAAGCAGGGAGGGGGGACAGGTACTGTGGGCGCTCAGCATCCTTTAATTTTCCATAAGGGAATCATAGCGCAGGCTAGCAGCAAGCATGGCTGCAAACACTATTCATTACTCATTAAATCACTTGGCTAACTTTCCTGGCTGACTTGATGCCTCAATTTAGCTCAGCTTTTTCTTCTGGTTAGCTACTGCTTATTTTTCTTCCTGTGTCTTAGTTTCTACTCCTCTCTCTACCAGAAGAATTGATAGAAATGTGTTGTACAGTTCAGATCTGTTCTAATTTTAAATTATTCTCTGCAAAGCTGGAAACTGAAAAATATGGTTTGTTTGGAGCTATGTATCAAAAGTATCCAAGTGCTAAGAGTTTTAAAGATTTAAAAATATATGGGTAACTTCAAAGATAATCCTTTGAATAATAAAAGCAGAAAACCTGCCAGGCCATTTTGTGATTCTGTGATTCTGTGGTTTTGCATAACACACAGTGTATAATCTGTGAAGCAAAGCCAAGGTGCCCGTTACTATGGCATCTCCTGGAAAAGCTTAGCAAAGATAACAGAGAGAGGGGGGTGGTGGGTTAAAACTAGAAATGCAGTTTGGAGCTTCGACAGTTGTTGCTCAGCTGACCATGTACAGATGTGTCTCTGTAGTGGACCTAAATTCACCTTACAGATCCCTGTGTCATTTGATATCTACTGATAGGTACATTTCATCTGACCAGAAGTAAATGGTTATTTCTGAGTTGGCCTCTTTCCATTTATGACAAATGGAGAGAAATAAGCTCTTTTGGGTGCAGTTTACCTAATTCTGCAATAAAATCACAAAGACTCCACGTGACTCTAAGGAGACCTGATAACCCTAAAAGCACATATTTTGTACCATTGGTTATGAAGAAAACCTTGAATCAGAAGAAAACCTCATATTAGTTCTATAAACATATTATAGACACTTGTGCAATTCAGTTAAACAGCTTTAATGTAACCTGAGTTGCTCTAAGCATCTGAGACATCTGCATGGGGTTGACAGGGACGACACAAGGCCCATAGGAGACATCTGTCCTTTGAGAATGGCAGCCAGGGCCGGGTTGGATACTGTCTCAGATGGCACTAGGTGCCTACTCTTGACAAGTGTGAAGAATCCTTTGGGTGGGGTATAACTCCAGATTAAGACACTTAGAGTTACATATCTGCAGGATAGTGTCTGCTTGTGAGTGAGGTATGTAAGCATTCATGTGTATGAAGAGCTCATTTCAGTGGATCAGACATAGGCATCTGGTATCTTTGGAGATGTTCCACTATTCCCACTTGGCCTCCAGCTCCCATTCCAGATAGCTGATATGATGCAGTGTGTATACCTATCCCATGTGGATAACTCGGATTCCCTAGAGCAGGCAGATAGCTAGCACTTGAGGGGCTCCAGGGTGCCTGAGACATCTGCATGGGCTTGGCAAATGTAACACAGGACTTATGGGAGGGTTACACCTTACTGAATTAGCAGCTGAAGTCCAGATGAGGTACCATAAAATGTCTCATATGACACTAGATACATGTATGCAAGCAATAATAGAAATACAGCCATGTAAATGGACCTGTCTTCTGCTTGAACCCTTCTCTTAAGGACAGATGCAGTGAATTTCATTCTTTATGCCTTTCCTTCTTATTTATAAACTGGACATCCTTTCTATGGTGCTCACAACATTGGGAGCTTTATTTATGGTTGAAGCCTTTTAGCACTGCGGTAATGACAAGAAAAAAAAATAGTAGTTTAGTGGAAACAGTCTGCTTCTGTGGATATTAACCATACTGTGTGTCATATTCCTCTTGATGGAGTATCCCTTTCCAATGGGGCCCAGGCCTCCTGGGACCCTTCAATCACCTCTAAAAAAATCGGAATTATTTTCAGATCTCAGTGCAGCTGCAGTCAGAGATGAAAGCAGACATTTTATCTGACCAACAAATGGAAGAGTTTGAATCAGGCACTGCTCTTTCAGACACCCTGCCTTTTGTACAATTCAGATATACTGACAAATGGTGTCTCATCTGATATAGTCCAAACTTTTGTTCTGGGAGAGCAATTTCTTCCAATTCCCATGGTTGCAGTGAGAGCTCTGTTGTTTCCATAGGTGAGATTCATCTTAGCTAACTTCTGCTGCCTAAAAACTACTCAGAGCTTATCTAGATTTCCTCACAAGCAGCGTAGCTGGAAAATGTTGATCATCCCCTTTTTAGATGTAGTTACTCCCTTGTGACATGAAAGCAGAAATAGTTGCTCATATCTATTTGGTCTGTTTCATGGCTTAAGCCAATAAAGTTTATAAAAATATATATGAGCAACATATTCTGATGGTTCATGACAGCAGTTGGAAAGACTTGGTTCTTTCCAACTCAGTTACACTTTATTGACATGGCAAGCAACACAAGTTTTGCCAAAATATACAAAGAACAACATGCTTGGATCTGTCACGGGCAGATGTAATACATCAACTAACTTCCTGGGCAGCAAAACAGACCACTGTCTGTGCATTACCTCCTGTGCCCGTTTGTCATCATTGCCTAGTCTTGACTTACTGCCAGCTAGACAGCCCTCTCCTTTCTCTCAGACTCATTTAGTTTAATTTCTTCACTTTCCAAAGAGAAGACTTGGATGACAGTTTGGGTTTTGAAGAAGGTGACTGCTTCAGCCTCCTCTCTACCATATTAACTTCTCCATGCTCTCACACTGTAACTGTGTGCATCATCACACTGATGACACAGAAACAGCAGTAAAAAAATTTTACAATGCTTATAATGCACGTTTACCTTGGACAGCTCACAGTGAAACAGTTTGCAGTATAATACTTTGTCACCTATATTTGAACATTTGTAACATTTTGACTTGATATTGTTTATTTTATTCTTTCAGGAAAATCACAGTTTTGTTTTCAGCGTTTCAGACAATTGACTTGAGAATCCCTTCCACTGGAAATCCACTATCAAGTATTTTGATACCAGTTATTTGAAATTTGGCTATTCATTGATATCAATATTTGATTATTTGATGTTTCTTCACATCAGTTTTTCAAAAGATACACTTTCCAAGGTAGAAAACATGGTAGAGAGTTTGGATTCAGTTCAGTATGTGTCCTGGGATGCACCAATGTGCTTTAGCTTGAGCTGAGGCATGGTTAAATTAAGAGCACTGTAATGCAGCATGCGGGATAAATCAGCTGCCCTGCATCTTTTAAGAGATGTTGTAGCAGCTCAGGCAGCTGGAAGATTTCAAAACAACATATTCAGCATCACTGGTCTTAGCAAGGAATTAAAATTTTATCACCAAAGAAACTCTTAGATTTTGCAGAAAGATAATTTTGTGTCCAAAATATTTTGATGAAAGCTCTCTTTCTGCTCTTCTGAGAATGCAAGCTTTCCTGGGGCTGAAAATGGTGAAAGATTTTATGATACAACTGACATGATTCATGGCTTGTATGGGTTTTATTATAGATTTCCTGCTTCTTTGTGATGATACATCAAAATGTATTAGGATGGGATGTTGCTTACTTCATACTGCTTAGGAGCCCTGTGCTGTTGCTCTGCTCTAGCATTTTTTTACTGCACTCCCTGAGTTGTAGAATTTTCATGACATTTTGCAAGGATCTTAAAGATGAGCTTTATATGTTGTTTAAAGTTGTCAAATCAAATTTCACTTATCCTTTTCTGGGCAGTTCAACTCCACCTGCTTCAATTCTCCCAATCTCCTTTAGGAAATCTAGATTGAGCTCAAAGTCTTATTCATGGTGGCAAAATGTGCTATGAGGCAAAAGTGCTGCGATGGCTTATGGAAACCTTTGTGCTCCTGTAGGAGCTCAAGGACCAGCTCTAACTGTATCCAGGTTGCTGTAACACTGGATTGAAGGTTTTGTTAAAAACTGAGCTAAGTGCATTCCAGCACATAGCAAATTAGAGGGTTTATACATCACTGGAAAGCACTCGAGAATATTTTGTGTCTTGAATACTCTCAGTGTAAGTAGAAACTGGAAAATTAACACCGTGGATGAAAATGTATTTTTATACAGTATGGAAAGACAGTATAATTGAATATTGGCAATATCAGGACCAAATGATGGCCTCTCCCATAGGAAGAGACACTAGGACTGTCTCTCTCAGCAGGACTGTCTTCTTTTCTTAATTTTTATAAACAATAATATTCTTGCATAATTTATAGT
>JAVCKT010019487.1:0-13252 GCA_032273925.1 Rhynchotus rufescens | reverse complement strand
AGTTCCTCCTCACGTGCAGATGGAACCTCCTGTGTTTCAACAGCACCTATCAGGTGCTGCAAAACGTGGGACAGTGCCACGCTGCTCCATGAGCCAGGAAGTCCCGTCCTGAAAGTGCAGGGGGTTTTCTGGAGCTCTCTGTCGCCGTGTTCACGGGGCACACACAGCCTCCCGAGGCCAGGGCTGCCCCACAGACAGCCCGGCCCTCGGCCGAGCCGCCACGCTCCTCTTCATCCTCTCACCTGCTCCTGGACTCCAGCTCAGCAACTGACCCTGCAGACCACACGTGACTTACTCCACCGAAGCAAATACAGCAAGTTTAGAGATCTTAGCTGACATTGATGGCCCCATTTAGTATTTAAAGGCACGAAGGCTAATGACTCCAAGCACATTTCCCTCGTTTAAAATGCCATTCAAGTCTCCTTTTCCCTGTGGGCAAACTACCTCCTCTCACATCCTACTTGTCATCCCATCAGCACTGCCCCCTGTAAAACCCCACTCCTCTCTATTCCACTACAGATCACAAAGCATCCAGTTCCTTGGCCACACCATAGATTAAAAATGCCAAGCACCATCTTGTTTACACAGATGCAACTATGCCTAAGTCAGGAAGCAAACACAACTGTCAAATAAGGGTAAATATTATCCTCAGGGTAATTTCTGGAGAGTTCCTGATAAAAAAAAAGAGGTTTTATTCTGCTCTGCATACCAATACGTACCCACTATTTGCATTTCACACTGCACTGTGAGGACTGCTGTAGGAAAACACTGGCCTTTGCCCATAAGGTAACCTCCATAGCCGTAACAGACTCCCTGCAGCAGCTTCTGCAGTTCTTTACATCAGCACTTCTCACTCGGGTGCATTCTCACACGCTGATGTAACGAGTAATCAGTGGAACAAAACAAGAAGGGGGAAGGGAAGCAGTTGCACAGTAACTTCCTAAACATAAAACCATCTGGTGCTGCATCAGGTTGGCAAGGGAGTGGGAGAAGTAAAAAGGGAAAGGGATGAATAGCAGAATTGACTCATGCAGGCACTTGAGGACAAAATAGCTTGAAAAGCAGTAGTTTACACTGAAAAAACAGGTGATTATGTTACAGTTTAGGGAGAGAAGCGATGCTAATGCAGCTACTCATGTTAATGGAAATGCCTTCCATTAACTTCAAGGTTTTGAACATCTAAAGCTCAAGCTATAGAGGTGTGAAGTTGTAATGCTTACCCTCAAAATAAGAGTGGGTGTACAGCATGCTGTGGGGAAAAAGAGCTATATTTGAAACGCCAGAAGAAAGTGGAACCACCAGCCATCCCCCTGGAGACCCCACTCACTCCTGCAGAGCTTTCGCTTGCAAACAGCGAGCGGAGCAGCACAGCAGCTTCCTCCACTACAGAAGACACCAGGGAGCTGGATCTGTAGCTCCACAGGAGGTAAAATGTCTTTTCCTGCTGCGACACAGAGGAGCTCCCGTGCTGTCCCAAGCCTCAAGGAGGTCCATCCCCACCTGGCCTTTCTCTCACTGTTTCCCCACCATAAACACACCTGAAGTTATAGTCAGGCCCAAGTGACCTAATGGCTGGAAGTCCCTGCAGATGTTTGGTGACTCATTAGCTGGCACACAGAGAAAAATAAAAACTGATGGAAAAGCATAATGTGATCAATTGTCTTTCAACACTCAAAATTATTTGAATTTAATTCTGTCCAAGAGGAACATAAGGCATCACACAGTCTGAATGAAAGCAGAAGAACTTAAAAACTCTGGGGTAATTTGTCATCAGCTTGCACACCATTAAAGTTTAAGCTGTCCTCTCTAAATACTACACATTGATGATAAGAGGAACTGGAGAGAAGACGCAAGATTTGGGCTCTCCAGAGCTGTTCTCAACACCTAGCAGGTGAGGGCTGCGGGTGAGAGCAGGACAAGCCCCGCTGTGCCCGGCTGCAAAGAGCCTCGGCAGGAGCTCGGCTTTATCCCGCGGCCCCTGCTCGCGCTGGGCTCACGTGGAGGGCACCTGGGGACGTTCCGAGATGCTGATTTGCTAATAAAGAGGAACAACTTAACAGCTTGCAGCCACTTCTTGCTGCCCCACTTTCCTCACTGCTCGCAGCCACATGCTCCTGCTGCTCGCTTTGAGCTGTCTCTGGCACTTATCTGATCCCTATTAAGTACGTTCAGCTCAGTAAAAAGACAAACTCAGCAGAAGAGATGTCTATCAGACAGGTCAGACGGTTGCCCTGAATTACCTTGCAACCAGAGATGAGCACCAGCACTGCCAACGGGGCTGATGCATCAACAGGAACGGGGGAAAAAACCTGCTTTCAGCCAAAAAGTGAAACTGTACCCTAGGACACTGACAAGCTGCTTGGTGTTTTCAAAAGGCATCAGATGGTGGCAGGAAAAGGTGATTTCAAGAAGAAAAGGGCAGTGTTTATATAAGCCTACTCAAGAGAACTAGGACTCTGAAAAAAGTAAACTGGTGAACAGCAGTAAGATTTTGTATGAAGTACTGCTTCCTCTGGAGGAGGCCCTTGGTTGTAAAGTGATACTACCAAAGTCTGAACAGAAATGGACTGTAGTTGGCACCTCTCAAGTTTGAGAAGAGGAATTAATGTAATTTTCTGTTCTTTCACTGTTAAAGGAAACATGAACAAACTAGGCAAAGGTTTCTTGAACAGCCAACAGAAACAACCAAGGAGCCAACAGCAGGTAGGGCAGAGAGGAGGAGGCAAGGGCAGGTTCTCCCGCTCGCTGGTGATCCACGGCACGGGCAGCCCCACGGTTTGGAGGCGACCATGGGGCACGTTTGGCTACCAGGACAGTCATCCCCCTAGTTACTGCTCTTGATGTAGCCAGGCCAATAAGGAACAGCTTCTTGGGAAGGTGAGAGCAGCTCAGCTGCACCATCAAAGCTGCCACTGTAGGGTACGTTCTCATGGCAAGCAAGCAGAATCTATGTGCTCTGCAAACAGGAGCTATGGGACTGCTACTGAACTGGAACACTGGGCAGTAATCAAACAGAGGAGACAGAAAGAGGTATTTTCCTGCAAAAGCTGTTTCATACCTTGTATTATGCTTTGGAGTCATTGATGAATCAAGGACACCAACCTGGCTGATTCTGCCTCATGTAAAATAACACGTGTGGGTTGAATTGGATTTGAGAAAGCCACTTCAGATAGCACGGACTGATGCCTGGTATGCACACAGGGTCACTGAAAAGAACTGTTACTCTCCTAAGCATTCAGTTGTCTTTCAATTAACAACCAGTTCATTTTCACTATAAAAACGTGCATTCTGGGCTCCAAACTCTTAGTTCTTATTTATTCAGGCATTATAGCTAATTTCACAGTTCATATACCTGGGCGTCACATTACTTAACGCAGGGTAATTTTGACCGGCTTTTAAATCTACAAATCAGCCTTATGGTAACTGAAGCATTTTATTTGCAGATTATACTTTAACTAAGATTAAAAATGAAATGCACATAACCTAAATATACTTGACATTTTCAGAAATGCATATATAAACTTTTCATTCCCTCACTCAACCTATTAGCTAGTTAAATGGAAATATACTTACTGCTCTTTTTCTGGAACAACCTGTAATCCAAGGCACAGTAAGGTTTCCTGAAATCTGCATGGATAAAAGGGAAAATAGAACAAAAACATAACAGCTTAGGTCACTATGAGAGCTGGTAATACTGAACAGCTTTCACAAGATTGCAATATTGGGCATTCAGTTCTGCTGTGTGTTTAAGTCAGGGCTTTAGATGCAAATCAAAACAAAGTCTGGCTTAGTCTTACCATTGCAAAGAAACTCAAAGTAAGGCTAGAAATCTTATAACTCTCCAAGCTTTCTTTGGATGAAGGTAAACTCACACCATGTCTCAGATATATCCCTTTTTTTTGACTATTTTTAAAGTGTTTCAAATTACAAGCTTTCAAGTCTTTCACAGAGACTTGATTGTAATTGTATATTGTTAATTGCAATATCTATTACAATAGTAATAGATGTTTTTTTCCTTAATGAATCAGAAACTACAGGGCATTAGATTCTTACTCCTAAAGTGTCAAGAGACTTGCAATGAGGCTCTAGAAAAAAGAGCTATTCTGTTCCGTGTGAACAAAGAACCGAGCCTAGCAAGGCACTAGCAGTTCCTTGGAGGGCCAATGCAGGCAAGTTCTCACAGACACGATGCCAAACACAGTGAAATTCATCTCAGTTTCTTGAAAAAGACTATTTGAAAGACAACGTACATGGGAATATCCTAGCTGATCCCACAGGATGAGGCACAAGCCGAGCCTAGGGGTTGCTTTTCCTGCCAAAGTCCCCATCACCAATACACATCCGTAGGTTTAACATTAGGCTTAGTCCATCTGGGAAAGCTACAGCAAGCTGCAAATGTGACAACCTAAAATCCTCGTCGCCCTGTGGCTCCCGGGAAGCAGGGACAAAGGAGAAGCTCCTGCAGATGCCACGGAAGGCTCCAAGGTGCCACAAACCCTGTGCGCTGCCAGTACTGCAGTGTCACCGAATAGGTCACATGGCAAGAGGTCCTCATGGAACCTCCTTCCCGATCCTTCTGCAGATTCCCCAGGCCAAAGGCAAGGGGCTACTGCAAATTCCCAGGACCCACGTCCTGCTCTTGTTATCCTGTCTCCGGGAATGGCTCGCGACCCCTCCGCAGCCTCCTGCCCTGGGTTCCCCTGGAGCTCCCAGCTCTAAGGAAGTCACTTCAGTCACCCAAATCACTTCAACACGTCCTGTTTCCAAAGCAAAGACCACAAAACACTCCGAGCTCGTGAGCCAGGATCCTCGTGGTTAATCTCTGGAAAAAATCTGCATCTTCCTCTTCTGCTGCACTGGCTACAGGACCTAGGTTTTTTCCCTTAGAAAATAACAGGGTGAAACTGGAAACTCTGTGCCCCAGTGTGCATGGCAAAACAAAACGTACACAAATTGCAACAGCATTTTTGCTCCTTAAGGCTAGGAGGAGAGGAAATAATAAATCAGTAGCCACTCTTGAGGACATTCAGCTAGGAAGAAGAATCTCTCCAGTTCATACAGGCAAAGTCAGGCTGAAGAAACAGAGTAAGCAGCTCGAGCAATGTGCTTGCCACAACTGCTCAGGCATTGAAATGGAGGATTTTATTAAATTTACTCTTCGGCTATATTAACATGCATTTGATTAATTGAATCAGTAAGGAAGCTATAACTAATTGCTAATTAGATTCCCCACCAATATATAACAGTAATTACTTCATCAAAACACAAATCACACATTCACGACTCTAAAAGCATCCGCTTGGATGTTCGACTGTTCCAACAACCAAGTGAAAGTAGATTTCCCTAAGTTAAAGACTTTTCATTAGAAGGTTGATAAATTAAGCACAGGTACTTTTTGAGATATTCTAGCTATTTAAAAAGATTAAACCCCCAACCTCCCCCAAAATCTAAAGTAAATCTAAATGTAACATGAAGCACAGAAATACAGTGATTTCTGTTTAAGGGATTATCTCTACCAAAAGACACAAACAGAAGACAGCATGCAGAAATAGGAACCTATCACTTACTAATTTCCAATTTTCAAACAAAAGAGTACCTAACTATGACCTTGTCCTCAGGAATCGAATACAGAAATAAATTGACAGATTACCTGGTAATTATTTTGGTTTTGTGACAGCCTCAGTTGACTCGAAGATGTAAAATGAGGAGAAAAAGTACTTCTTGGAGGATTAGCACTGTTATACAACGTACTGGGCACTGTATGTAGTGAGGTCCGTGCAGGTAAGTGGTAGTCTCTGTGGGGATAGAGCACGTTGTCAGGCCCGTCCCTGGCGTTGCCCATCTGGGAGCTACAGCTCGCGCTCCTTCCCAGCCCGGACAAGGCTGCACTTTGGTTCTCCGCTCGAACAGAGCTGTTATTTTCACAATATCTCGAATAGCTTTGTATCTGTGCCCCCATGGAGGCGAGTTCCTCTTCTCTGGCATATTCGTCCTCGACGTCCCCGGTCTCCATCGCGATGGAGAGGCAGGTGCCTTCCAGGGAGCAGGGCCTCTGCGCCGCGCCGCTGCCCACCGCCCTCGGGGCCTGATCCGTCACGGCCAGAGAAAACACCTCCCGGATTTCCAGGTTTTGGGTGCTACAGGAAGGGTCCCTAGCGCCAGCCCTTTGGCCGAGGGGGATGTGGGAGGCAAGGGCTGCGTGTTCCGTTTTCTGTAGCCTCGGGCACCCCACGGGTTCAGCTTTGCACGGCCTGTGGCAAATCACCGGCTTCTGAGGTAACACCAGCTCCGCAGTTTGCACTGAAGAACCACTGTAACTTTTCTTAGTGTGACTATAAATGGAGTTCGCAGAGTTCAGTACGCTAGTTTGCCTAGACAAAATAATAGTCTTTCCCCCTACTAAGAGGGAAGCGTTTTTACAATGCGGGACTTGCCGTCCTATAGGGATATGGTGCTGCTGAAACTCCGTATCGCTTTTTCCCGACAGTTTCGGGATGGCATTTTTATGCATTTCTGCCACTGAAGCATTCGTCTGCTTGGCGGATCCCTGCCTGCCAGACGAACTGGCAGGGCTGTATATACCAGTAACTATCACATCGTTATTCGAAGAGGTCCAAGCAGACTGTTGGCTTTGGGATCGCGCAATATTTACCACATTCCTAACGGCTGCCTCCGGCGGCACGGAGGGCGCAGCAGGGCCAGCCCCGGCGGGAGCGCCCCCAGGCTCGGCCGCGCTCTTGCTGCTCATCTTCCTCCTTTTATTGCCAACCCACGTCTGCAAACAACAAGCAACAATGAAAACAAACATAAAACAAAGGATTAAATACACAGAAAAGTTACAGATTTCATTTTTAAGCTGATCTGATGAGACCGTGTTCAACTTGAGACCTAAGTTCTTGAGCGTGTAGATCATTTATTGACTCTGCAGAGCCAGTACACCACGGACTGGGGATGCTCACAGCCTCTGGGGTTCGTGCAGCAGGGCAGATGACAATGCCAGTCTCAGTTCCAAGGCCCCACTTCTTCAACAACCCAGGGAGATTCCCTCATGCCTCCTACACCAAAGCTAAGACCTGCTCCGGCAGTCCCTCTCTGCCTAATTCCCCTCAAATCCCTTTTTTTGCATGCAGCACCCCGATATGCAGAACCATCATTGATATGTGTGTATATCTATATATACACACACATATATATTATATATCTATATATCTATCTCTCTCTCTATATATATATAAAGTTTTGTAATCAAGTGGCTGATAGACATGACCTTCCAAACAGCCTTGAAAAGAACTCTTGGATGCACATGGAAGAAAAGAGCAGAAACCTCTCTTTCTGTTGAAAAACAAAATCTGATTTATTTTATTTATTTATTTCTTCTAAGTGTTTACGGCTACGGACTAGTTCCTCCTCTGCCCAAATCAGCACCACGGGCTTTTGAAAGACACAAAGAGACAAGATGAGAACTAGGGGGACTGGATTCAAAGAGAAGTTTAACGGTCTGGATATTTCTGAAAGTGACAAAGAAAACAAGGATTTGTGTAAAAAACAGTACTTAGATTTTGCAAGTAAGTTTTTTTTTTTTTTACTTCTATGACAGATGCACACAAGATAATATTTACTGATAATTTAAACACACAGAAAACTTGGCCTACAAGTAACTAATTAAGACGTAATTAAAGGAACTTAATGGAAAACATTAACTTCAGTGTTTTGAGATAAAAAGCTAATTTGATCATTAGGGATAAGGACGGGACCTGCTCAGCTCCTTCCCCACAGCGTGGCGTACAGAACGAGAGGGCACAAAGGAGCAGGGCACCAGTGCCCGAAACTAAAAATAAGCATTTTTAAAGCATCTGCTTATGCATCTGCTTGTGCTGGTTACAGAAAAATTAAAGAAATCAGACACACATGACTGCATATATAGATATGATGAGACTGTTCTGTACCACTCTGGATATCATGTGCTGCACTCCTAAAAACAAACCCAAGCAAGATCTCAACACGCACCAAAACAAAGCAGTTCATTTAAATCTCCCCCCATCCCCAAGCCAGCAAACTCTACTGAGTGGCTGCCTTGGATTTTCAGCGCATTGCATGAAAAAAATCAATTTTCCTGCATATATTGATGCCTATTTAATATCTGAATACCTTTCCTATGGCAGAAGATCCATGCCATCACACAGAACCATGCTGAAGTCTCCAGGCCATTCTTCCTTTTGCTGTCAAATTTTATAAAACGCCTAATTTGAGGTATGATTTACTGCATGCAGTAACATCTCAGTTACTAGTGATAAAGTTTGTTTTCCTTCTCAAAAGCAAGATTAGGTGCACAAATGGTAACACACATGATTAGCCACAGATCTTATTTTTCATTTATTATCTACAAGAAAAGCAACAGAAGACAGATCCCTCTTCCTTCTTCTCAGTCAGTAAGCTTGCAAGCTAGAAATGATAATTACATGGCAAATTTTAAGCCAGTAGAAATTTCCCTCCAACTTCTCCAGAGTGTAAAACTAAAAGCTAAGGTTTTTCTCCTAGTTTTCCCGAGAAGAAACGCATTCAAAGAAATGCACGCAACTTTGCAGCACTGTTATCACTTGGGACTAAACCAGAGGTTATAACTCAAGTCAGGCCTGTCCCTACTTAAAAAGCCCCATTCCCCTGCCTGCCTCCCAGCTTCCTGCTCCCACTTTTTCCCAAAAGCAGCTATGACCCCCACCTGCCTGATCAGTTAGTTCAACTCGCCAAAATGGCATAAAAGTGAATGGGATAAAAGAAAAATAAAGTTGGGGTCAGGTTAGGAACTTGAACTGGGTTGCTCTGAAATTAAATGAATGCAAGAGATGCTCGGTACAAGAAATAAAGAACAGCCCAGCAGGAAGAAAGGAAAAAGTACAAATCCTCCCACCTTTAGCGCTGCGAGACACTGAGGCAGAGAAGAATTATGTAAAACTATAACCTTAGGCTGAAAGGGAAGCTCCACATTGTTAACAGTCTGACAGGGCATTAATTTGAGATGAGACTGGGCAGTCATTAAGTACAAAATATCCCTAGGAGAAGGGACATGATCCTTTGTTTCAAGCAAGTGCTGAACTGCTGTATTTTGGAAGCAGCCTCTCCTGGGTAACACCGAAAGTTCTTAGCTGTTACTTGTAAGAAGGAACTCCTAGAAAGGACAACAAATCAAAAATCCAGATATTAAGAAAGTTACCTGGTATTTAGGAGATCTTGGTTTTATGTTCCCAGCTTGAATCAGGCACAGAAGGAACTTCAGACTCTCCGACAATCTAGATACATACCATAAAATGGCTTTCAGTGGCTCTTGGCCAGTAATTTTGACCAGAAGTTCTATCCTAAATCTGAAAACAAGATTTCCTTAGGAAATCTTTCAAGAGATACGAAAGAATGATGAAGCTGTAAATGTTCTGACAACTATTTGTGTTGTGGGGAAGGGACCCTCACATACCCCACGGATACCTTCTTGGCACTCAGCAATCCTAAGTAGGCAATCCTAACTTGCACAACTTGGAGCTTTACCAAGGCACAACACCAGCGTTTCATGCCAAGACATAAAGGAGCAGTAGAATTATCCTGTTATTAACAAACAAAAAGAGGCTGTCAAGGCCTCCATAGTTCAAATCATAAACTTGTCACAGACTTGGAGAGGCTTAGGCGTTTTCCCCTGAAGGAACTCTTCTGTGCCTCCCAGTTTCAGAAGGGACTTTTTTGTTTTGTATCACAGCTGTAAAATTTGTATAGATTTTTTTTTTTTTTTGGTGTGTGTTTTGTTTTTAAACACTAAATCATAAATAAGTCTTTCCCTTCTTAGAAAGAAATCTTGATTCAGAAAAAATATATATATTTGTATTTCCACTGCTGTCAATATCTACAAGTGACAGTGGCAATTCAGGCATGATTTTGGTAGACACTGTGTGGACAACACAGTCCTAGCCTTTGCTGAAGAGTTAACAGTGAGAAGGAAAAAATATTAAAAAAGTGTATTACACATTATTACAGGGAAATAGAGAAGGGAAAAAAAGGAGATATTGAGAGTGAATGAGGCGGGACTGGTTCTAGTTCCTTCAGTCCCTGAAGGAGGAGGGAACCGGCCCTGACAGCGTCACCTGTACCCAGACCACAACCGTTTGCCTCTGCTAGAGCCTTTGAATTTCTGACTGGTTTGGAGCTACCTCCCATCCTTAGCTGAGAAAATAAGTGCTTACTATTCTTAGAATATGTTGAGGAAAGGGAATCCAGATAAGAAATTGGGAGCAAGAAGGGTTCTTTCTTAGTTGTTCCTCAGTGAAATCATCAGTAGAGATAACCAGGGAGGTTCTACCCTGATCTTTTCACTGCCTAGTGCTGCAGGGACTCCCGCTGGCTTCACTACTTGTTTTTCTTTCAGCTAATGCTTCGTGATTTCTATTTCTGTGCTGAGACAGCAGCCATTTTGTTGTCTAGCGTTTCACAAAGGGATTATTATTTCCCTTCTCATGGAATTCATAGACCCTGGAAGACAGCACGTTAGCACTAGGACATTCTCCATTTATAAGAGAAGAATGTACTCCCTGTAACTAACCACAAGGAGCAGAGTATTTATGCTTTCAACAGGGCACAAAAACGTGACAAAGCAGGTCAAAAGCAGCACCTGTCTTTGATACAACACACTGCACAAGTTTTGCACAGATCAATCCTGTTTGCAGTTTAAAGAAAAAAGTCCCTCCTCGTGCAATACCCAGGCCCCTGCTAAGTACAGCAGTTACGTGAAAACATATACATGAAAACAAACTGTACAGATTCACTGGATAAAAATGAACATGTCATACAGTACACTGAAGTCTGGTTTTAAAGACAAGTATGAAGGTAGAGACTCCAGCCCCCTACAGATATTTCAGGTAAAGAAATCCATGTGTATAACTTTAACATATAAATTTGGAAGGCCTCAGTACTTACCCTGACTACACTGAAGTCCAGTTTAGTTTCTTGTGCACACTGTAATATGAGCTGAAAGCAATTTTTACTTTGATTTGTCATTCCATTCTCATAATAACGCTGCAATATCCTTTGTTGTTCTACAGTAAATACAGAACGCAGGTTCATCTAAAAATAAAAGAAGATACTCTGAAAGTTGGAATAAAAACTGTAATACGTGCAGAATGTACAGACTGTCATTATGTTTGCTGTGATAATCTAAGTGTTCTCTTCTTTAAAGAATCCTATACCAACACTTTTACTTAATTTTCCAAAGAACTGTTAAACAACATTAGCAATCCATTTGGGACAGACTCCAGTTGAGTAAGTGAACAACACGTTTGGAGCAACATGGGCAGCCTTTTGCAGTGTCACATTGGGTGGCTAAGGCCAAGAACATCAAATTTCAAAGAAAAAGTTTTTCATGTTAAAAAAAAAAACACCATTTGCAAAGTGGAATAACACCAGATGCTACAACAATATTGGCAGGTTTTGGTTACCCTCTCCCCCCCAAAAAAAGACAAAGTGTGAAATAAAAAATAACATGACAGTTTGGCACAAGTGAAGCCTCCACCGCCTCGGACTTCAGCGAAGGCCACGCTCAACGACAGGCTGGGCACTCCCCATCAGGCCGGGCATCCCTGTTCCCAGTGCCGGGTCGCACTGGCACTGGGAGCTGCGATCCACGAAGGGCAGCCCCGGGGGTGGGTCTGGCTGCGTCTGGTCCTTCCCACATCAGTGGGAAGCCGTGAGGGGCAAGATGGACCACCCAAATCCCAGCAGTGTCCACAGGAGTTACGGGGAAGCTGTCCCAAAGGCTACAGAGTTGGTGGAGGTTCCTTGGCAGCTCCGAGCGCTGCACAACCAGGGCTCGGGGAGCGCTCGCACCAAGCTCTCCCAGCATCCAAGTCCCGCCGTCCTCCCGCCGCTCCGCGGTTGACACGGAGCTTTCCTTCCAAACGTGGGTTCCTGCACAGGCGTCTGACCCCAGTTCTCCCTTGCGGCTCCCAGTGCAGGGCACCACTAAAGGCAACAGGCGAGGGGCTGCCCGTGATTCACCCCCCCACCAAACCTGTGCTGCGCCCCGGGCCGAGCAGAGCCGACCTCTCTCTGCCGTCAAAAGGAATTTATGACAAGCTGCAGAGGAGATGATTATTAACTCATTAACAAATCCATCAAGTTCATAAAAAACTACCCTATGAAGTTACCAACAGTCTTCAGATCTCCCGTATGGAGAAGTGGATGCAGTCATCCACTGATTTATGGTTGCTTTTGAAGAACACATTAGAGTTAACTCTGCATTTTTCCTCCATCCACACAACTGCCAGGGCCCAGCTCGGTACCTTCTGCTCTTTCAGCAGGTTCATTCAGTTGCCATCAGCCCCTACAAATGACGTGGAACCAGAGTCTGGTTCAACGGACATTTCATTTTTGCAGTTCCTCTTAATCACTTGGAAATTACGTCCACCAGGCAGATCCTTCTAAGATGCCCAACTCCTTTTACTTTCAAGTCTGAGAAGTACAGCTCAAGAGTTATCTGTGCAGAGGCCATCAGAGAGGGGTTGAAATCAAACACACGGCAGGACTAGATCAGCTTGCTTTGGGGTTCAGGGTATTCTTTGGTCATTGCCTGTAGTGAGTCATGACTTATGGCAGAAGATTATTACTAACACTAGTATTAATCTCTGCATGTGCTCTTAAAGCATGTGCAGGATAAAGCCATCCCTGGCACACTGATTTCACAAGAGGGCATG
The DNA here is from genome assembly GCA_032273925.1 of Rhynchotus rufescens. Lineage (NCBI taxonomy): Eukaryota > Metazoa > Chordata > Aves > Tinamiformes > Tinamidae > Rhynchotus > Rhynchotus rufescens. The sequence goes on along the minus strand of JAVCKT010019487.1, from coordinate 527 downwards.
GGAGGTCCCTTGCCATACAGGTTAAATAAACACTGTTATTACAACACCTGTACAGCACAGGGAGAGATCAGTTTGCTACCACATTCACCTGTGTTCAAGCCACAGAACACGACAGAGCATGGCAGGGCTCTGGGCACTTATTGAGAATATTGAGAGCAGTACCCTGGGTTGAATAAATCCACCAGTGAATGCTTGGAAATGTCACTGACCATTCACACAAACCCCAAACCATCCCATCAGTTCCTGAAGCTTTGTCCCAATGCATCCAACGCTCATGGACAACAGCTTTCACCTACTCTTCCACACCTGTCAGATCTAGCAGTTTATCTACATTAAGTACAATAAGCACTCAAGTGTCTACAACAGCACAACTGTACCATCTTTGAGACTACAAATTACCCTGGGCATATTTATTAAGGTATTAACATTTCCAAAGAAAAAAACCCCAGTGTATTCAGTAACAATGTCCACAGTTAAACAGAATAAGATATTAACACATTTTCTTTAGTATGTGAGACTCTTTATCA
>JAVCKT010019486.1:0-10303 GCA_032273925.1 Rhynchotus rufescens | reverse complement strand
AACTCTGTTGCTGTGGATGCCAGGCTGGCTTTATCCAGTGATGTAACTCTCCTGAAATTACTGGCATTAAGATAGAGATGAGTTTAATAATTCAACACGAGCTTTTAAGACCATTGCTCTCATTTCATATCTGTACATAGCATCTTCCATGTAAGTATTAACTATAGATGCTGTTTGCTTTACTATTCTACTGTTTAGAGCAGCAAAAATGCAGAAATTACTTCTTTCTTTGTCAATAGGCAAACCAGTTTGGGGTGAAAGTGGAGAGCTGGTTTGTACAAAGCCAATTCCCTGTCAACCTACACATTTCTGGAATGATGAGAATGGAAGCAAATATAGAAAAGCCTATTTTTCAAAATTCCCAGGTACGTAATGACAGGTTTTGGACAGTGCTTGAACTGACTAAGAATGTCACTTGTGGTGCTGCTTTTAGAAAGGTGCAGGTTTGTTCTTGTCCACCAATAGCAGCTTGTACCTAGATTTCTAGGGCTGAAAACTTCAAGGCATGTTTGACAGGTAGCTCTCTTTCCCAATGTTGAATTTGTGTCTAATTTGGGTCCAGATCAGTTTAATAAGAATCCCTAGAAAGCTCCAATCCTGTCTTGCTCCTGTACTCTTTGGACAGACAAGGTTAGCACGGGTTTAAACATGTGCCCTGACAGCAGGGCACATTCTGCATTTGCAGAGTCTCCCAGTGCTGTTAGGAGTAAAGGAACTGAGGCCCTGAGGACTGGAGATTTTCCTCCTCTTTGCTGTGTAAGACTCTGCCTATCCAGAGCCTTGACTCGTGTGGCACAGCAGGCAGGGCCTTGAAGGAGCAAGACCTCCAGTTGCTGCTTTTGGGGATTGGAGATAGGGTTATAAATAGCAGCAAAATATTAGATTCACAGGAGAAATGGGATGTACAGCAGGAGCTGGTAGGCACACAGGGAAAATGAAGAGTTTGATTTACATGTTTCAAGTGATTCCTCTTGCTACAGATCGTAGTAGAAATAAAATAGTAAAGACTTTTTTAATGTCTCATTCTTTGGCCCCTGTCTTTCTAAGCAGTTAAAATAGTTCTAACACATAATTTTAGCAAGTGTTCTGCCCAATTGTTTATACTTCTCCGTGGCTATTTCTTTTCAAGGGGAAAATTTGATGTCAAAATGCATGCTGAAGATCACTTAAATCTGATTCTAATACCAGTTTATCTCTTTCTAATCTGGCTTGCTTTACCAGCTGAGTTAAGATTCGGATATCAGGAGGAACCTTGATACATTTCAAAATAGTGTTTTTTGACAGTTTTTCACAAATCAACATACAGTATTTTGACCCACAAATGCTATAAGGTTGCATAGGAAGCAGTGTGCACCATCTCGCTGCGGTAGCAGTTTCCAGCACACAGATGCAGGAGTGCTTTGCAAGCTTGTGGTGTAGAATGAAGCTTTACATCAATTTCCTCTTTGCTGGGTATTGTCAGTTACAGTCCATGTTCTCTAAGTGGCTATCAAAGCTACAGGGGTCTTCAAAGAACAGAAAGAAATCATCACATCCATGGGGAAGCTGCAGTCTGCACCTGAGCCTGGCAGCAATAGCTCTAGAAGGGAAGAAATCATTGTGACAATTGTGAGACTGGGAGCTTTGTGGATGGAGAGTCTGCTAGAAACTCCTTTTTTCTCCTTATATTAAATGAGTTGAAGTTGTTACAGTTCAGATGAGGAATGGTGTTATGTGCACATGCACCTAAATAATTGAGAGCTACTTTATTTAGGAAAATGTAAGTAGAAGTGGCTTGTAGCATACTACTGTGGTGGTCTCAATCTTTAAAAAAGAAATTATGCCAACTCTGAAGAGTCAAGTCTTATTTTACATTAATACAAATCAAGAACAATACCAGCAAGCACACAAATTCTCAAGGAATTGCTCAATGAAACTTGCTGTGCAAACCCAGCGGTTTCTGCTTTTCCAGAACTACATTGCAACAGTGTAGGAAAGACTGGAGTACTTTTACCTGAGTGGAAGACTTCCTGCTCCACCAAAATAGGTCATTCTCCTCCTGTATGCTATGCGTAATATGTAGCATGGATTGTTTGCACAGTGAAGTAAGGACCACTTCATTTGCTCTGGGTCATTTTCAAGTGTAGCTGATGTGTTTGTATTTTTGTATGTAGTCTACAGCAAAATAAACTAAATTAGGAGTGTTAGACAAATGTCTGTTATAAATGGAGGAATAAATCCTCTGCTTAACCTTGTCTCTTTCTACTAGGTGTTTGGGCCCATGGTGATTACTGCAAAATTAATCCCAAGACAGGAGGGATTGTCATGCTGGGTCGCAGGTATAATATTTTGGTGAAAGTGTTCAGAGTAAAAACAGGTGTCAAGGTTTGTAGTCTTGGCTTTGGAGCAAAATGTAGATGATTCTCCATCTTAGTGTGATATTCATTTTGGTAAATTCAGTTTTGATGTGAATTTCAATTGCTTAAGTTGATCAGAGCAGCTGAGTTTGAGAGAAGGCCACACATGTCAAAGCTGAACCCCAATTCTGCATGTGTGACTCAAGACAGCCTTGTACTTGATTTTGGTGTCTGCATGATTTGTAGTGAAAGATCTATTTATTAGAAACATAAGAGAGACCATAAAGCACAGCCTATATGGAAGATAAGGGCACTTGTCTCTTGCTCTTGCCTTTGTCATTGATTTGCTTTAGAGCACAGCAACTTATTTACAGAAGGGCAGGTATTAGCTTGTGCTTCTCAAAAAGATCATAGAAATTCAAGATCACATCTGGGGCTAAATTTTGTTTGCATTTATAAGCTGCCCTTCCAACCCAAGTTGAGTGAGTGTCTTAGCTGTGACTGGCAATGTCACAAACCAACCTCCTCAACAGACAGACTTATGGTGTGAGGCTGCTCTTGGAGACCGTTTCCAGCCATGAGACTGGAAAGTTATTGCACATAACAGTAATTTGGAGAGGTCCTGGGGAGTCTTGGCTCATATATGTGTTTGTGGGGCTTGAGATACACAACTGGACCCATCTGGGGCTGTTGCAAGAGGCAGGGGTAGGAAAGGTGAAAGAATGATGTTAAGGTTCTTTGTAAAACTTAATTCTATTGAGCTAAAGGGCATTTGAACTCAATTTAGTTTAAAATCCATTTCTCATGTGGCTGCCTGTGTATTCACTGCATGAAATATTAAGAGACTTGTTTAATTGCATCATTTTTTTCTTTTCATCAAACTCTAATTACATTTTAATGCTTCTTTTTGTTTGTGTGCAATTTTCAGTGATGGTACATTAAATCCAAATGGAGTAAGATTCGGAAGTTCGGAAATCTATAACATAGGTATGAAATTAACTTTCCATCTCTTTCAACTATGACATTGTAGCCATAAATGTGAAATGTAAGGATTGTGAAGGTGGCTGGAAGGATTAAGTAATGAAGGACTTGAATTTTATTTGGAAAATTGCATTGAAGAGTGTGTTAGTGTTAATAGCAAAATTCTGTTTTGTAGACTTGAAATTGGTTGCCTTCCTGAAACATCTGCAGGACTGGAGATGACCAGCTGAGATGTGTTGGGTCAGATTTTGCTTTAATCAGGAAGACCTTGCAATTTATTTCATGCAGCTTTGTAAGAGCAGGCCAGACTGCTGAGCCTTTTCTTTCCCAAGACAAGCTCTTGACACTGTTTGTTTTTCTGTGTCATTGCTGATGATTATAATTTACGTGGCTCTAACTTAATCCGTGAACAGAGGGATTGCCCGTGGAGCCACGAGGAGGGTGGACAGGTTAGACTGCACTGTTGTAGCCTTTTGAATTGAAATATTGTTCTCCTGGGAACAGCATCTGCTGTGTCCTGCTTGGGTTGCCTCTCTCATGTGTGGTAGAAAAACTGTCGGAGTGTTTGTGGTGGCTGCCCTGGGTCACGCTTCGCTTCCGTGCTTAACGTGGCGTGGGGGGAAACTGTTTCTTGGGTGTTGGAACACACACAAAGGCCTGAAGTTAAACTGGTAAAACTGCATCTGGTTCTGCCTCCCTGCTTTTAATGGCATTTGACAGCAAAAATGGAAGCTTCAACTGGGACTGGTTTATGAATACTTAGTATTTAAGTCAAGTTCAGCCTCCATGAGATGGTGGAGCTGCACAGTGCTTCTCGACTCAGCAGCTCTGTCCTAGCAGTAAAGGCAGTGAAACTGTGCAGAGGTGCCAAGGTGGGATGCAGGCACCAGTTGGAACTCGTTATTCTGTGATGAGACATCTTATTTTTCTGTCTATGCAGCAATGGGAATAATGCCCTGGCCTTACCTCAGTGATTTGCAAGAAAAGCTAGAGAAAATGGTTTGTGTGAAAGTAAATTTTGAATGTCCTAAGCCAAAATATATCCAGTCTTCAACCTGGATTTTTACTTAAGGTAGAATTTTAGAGCTGTTCAGAGCACCCAGAGGGAGCTCCTAGAATAGGTGGTCAGCATGTCCTCCTTTCCCCTTCCCTCTAGGGAATGCGACTTGCTTCCTTTGGAGCAATCACAAAAAGGAGCATCCAGCACAAAACACAAATGCACATGGCCAAAGATATATATTTTTTTCCCCCTTTTCCTCCAGTTGAAGCCTTTGAGGAGGTTTCCGATAGCCTCTGTGTCCCGCAGTACAACAAAGATGGGGAGGAAAGAGTGATCCTCTTCCTGAAGATGGCCTTAAACTACACGTTCAGCGAGGACCTGGTGAAGAGACTTCGAGATGCGATACGTCGAGCGCTGTCTGCTAGGCACGTCCCCAGCCTCATCCTAGAAACCAAAGGCATTCCGGTATGGCATGGAAAATGCTGCCTACTTTTTTTCCCTTTGTCACCTTGAATAGTAATTAAGGAGCAGTTGTCATTGCTCTTCAAACCCACATGCGTGGAAATTTTAGCATCTCAAAAGTGTATTTGAGCTTTATAAATAGTTTGTCTGTGTTGCCTAGCAACTTCATTTCTTCTCCTTTTCAGCTAAGCATGTTTGTTGTTTTTTAACAATACCTAAAAATGTCCATTGTCAGGTTATAAATATATATGGGTTAAGTATATATTCCTGAGAATTCACAAGTCTTTTAAAGAAAAATATTAAATAGATAATTTAACTTGGGCTTTTCAGCAAGCTTATTTTATTTTTGTTTTCAGATTACATGCTTGTGAAAGCTTGAGAGCACTCAGCAAGTGTATAAAATAATTTCTTAAACCATTTCCCCTCTGTGGCTATTTATCCCTTTAAATGTAGCTCTGTCACTGTCTTAGCAATAACTGCAATAAAATTTTTGTGCAGGTGAGAGGGGGAGAGGTCCACGCAGGTCTGGGTGCTTGGATCGTGGAGCTGCTGTGTGGGTGCCTGGCAGTACTTGGCCTTGCCCTGGGCTCTCTGAGTCAAGGTGCCTGTTTGTGGCTCCTCATGTAGACCTTCCCCAGCAGCTCTGAACCCCTTATTCTATGTGGAATAGGGGGCTCCTCTCATGCTAGACCTTCCCCAGCAGCTCTGAACCCCTTATTCTATGTGGAATAGGGGGCTCCTCTCATGCTAGACCTTCCTCAGCAGCTTTGAACCCCTTATTCCCTGTGGAATAGGGTGCAGAGATGTTCCTCCTATGCAGTCATATGTGAACTTGGATGCTTCCACAAAACGGCTTGAGAGTGCAGAGCAAATACTTGATGTTCACACCTATTTACTTCCCAGTGTGTGTTTCAGTGTGAAAATGGCCTAATGTTCAAGCCAACCAAACATGTTTGATTCTGCCAGCCGTAGGGCACATGGAGACGGGATTCTGTCTGTGGAGCTGCTGCTCTTCCATGATGTGTTGGGGAAGTAGTAGTAGGCTCAGCATATATAATGTGAGTGTGAGAACCCCCTCAGCCTTTTAAATGGCATCTTCTAGACTGCAGCTGAGCTTCAGAGTGGAATGCTGAACTTGTAAAATGCACAGATCACCTGTGTGTAGAGAATGGAGTTGATGGCAGTGAGGTGTTTATGGCAGTCTGCCCCTCAGGAATGCCTGCTTAGATCATTAATTAGTTCACATTTTGACTGAATTTACAATTGAGTGAATTTTAATTACATTTCAGCTAAAATATGCCATGGCAAAGTGATCAAAGCTGTCTCCTATCTTTCTTTGAAGGTTTTGTTTGGAAAGGGAACCTCTTTCTATTTTCTGCTGCTTTTAGAAATGCTTTTGAATCCCCTTCTAAAAATACGGCCTCTTGCTGATGATGCCCTATACTGGCAGAAATGGGGCTAGCTGTGCTGAAATGATTAGAGTGTCAGTGACACAAAGCAGTTGCACCAGTTTAAACTGAAGTCTGGCCAGGTTCACAGTATTACCATTTGGAGTAATAAATCACGTAGGAAACTCTTTGAAGTCCACTTTTTGAGCGATGCACCAAACTGTTTCCTGCATCAAGTGTAATAGGAAAGGAAGGAAATTATGTTAGGCTTTATGATTGAGTTCCAAGGTGGCTGGTGGGGTAATATTTCTGTAAGCCAACTACGTCAAAAGTGTAATTTTATCATTGCTGGTTTTGTTTTTCAGTATACGATAAATGGAAAGAAAGTGGAAGTAGCCGTGAAAGAAGTAATTGCAGGGAAAGAAGTTGCGCAGCGAGGAGCTTTCTCAAATCCAGAGACTTTGGACCTGTACCAAAATATCCCTGAGCTTCAGAATTTCTGAAGCCACTTCCCCCTCTCCCCCTTTTTGCATCTGTTTTTGTTCTGTGTTTGTTTTTGTATATACCAATACTGTATGTAAAGAAAAAAAATACTCTATTTAATACCAGTGGTTCTTTTAAAAGAAAAATATTTCGTTAAGTGCATTATGAAAGGCTTGGGTCAAGTGTAGCTCCTTTTTATTGGTTAAATATGCCATATGTCTTGGAGTTATTCTTCCAGCCTGGATGGAGAAACTTGCCTGTTCTGATTTTTATACATATGATGAATGCGTCTTTTCTGGTTAGATTTACGTCAGCAGCCCATCAAACTGGAACACCAATAGCCAAGATTGCAGTTCATAATAGAATATTTCTCTTTCAATAAAACATTCACTTTTCTTTTTTTAACTGGATTTTAGCTAAATTTGGGGCTTTCTCAAACCGTATGTTTTAGAGCCAACTGCAAGGAATATGCGGCACTTTTAAATATGTGACCATGGAATGTGAAAGTATTCCATACAAAATGTGCATTTAAATGTTTTTGTTAAGCCACATCATAATGCACAGCATCCATTTGACTTGACTCCAAATTATTTTGGTCTTCAAATATCTCAATTGCTGCTTTGTTTTATGATGCATCTTTCCTACTGTTTTAAGCTTTTTAGCTCACTGACTTTTAGGGATTCAGAAACTGAGAGAACAGTCACCTCCATAGTCCTGGTGGAATTCCAAATTATTTACACTGAATTTACTGGAATTATTCTGGATTAACATCACGAGATGTGGACAGCATTTCATTTCCCTGCATTCAAGTTCATTTTTTGTCTTAAAGACAACAGTGTAATGTTATGTTAGCTAAGCAGTTTCAGTGTGTTCATTTATTAAAACCTGAGGGGTTTGTAACTTTTTTTTACTAAATGTCATGTTGGAAGTGGAAGACTATAATGTTTTCTAGCTCTGCATCCTTCCAGTTTTTAAAGGGAAAAATACTGTTAGGGAGTATATTAAAACAGTAAAATGGAAGCACTAAACCTTATTTAGTTTTTCACAAAGAAAATGATTGCAGTAGTTGTACCAAATCCCTGGCACTCGTATCTCCTGCACTATGTGAATATTGTGGGTTAAGTATTTAATGCATTAAAATCTTGGATGTCTTGATAATTGTGTTGAATACGTTCAGCACTGATAAAGAGTTAATTAAAATAAATTGATTCTTAATATAAGTGTATATACATGTGTGTGGATATATTTGTTTCCACTTTGACTTATTTAATGTGTCTTCCTTTTGGGTGGCATGGAATTATTTGTGGCTTAATTTGTTATCTACTGTAATAGTTCTATCCAAATTTGCTCCAGAACTGTTGCTCTCTCAAAGCTTTGCCCTGTTTTGTAGAGCCCAGGACACGCAGGACGTTGCTGCCGTGGTTGAACCTGCACGACTGGCTGGTTTGCAGGTCAGCAGGATTTGCAGTCAAGAGGAATGGGAGGAAGTGTCCTGGAATCCGGCCCCGTATCGGCAGGGTGCTAAAAGCTGAGTGTTGGGGTATGTTACTGCTGCTAAAACGGCTATGTCTGAGCACTGAGAGGCAAATTCTCCTTTACTTGGAGCAAAATCTAGGAGCTGATGTGGTTGTTCAGCTGGAGCTAGTGCAAGTTCTGTATTTCCCCTCTGCCCTGTGGCAGCCTCTGGGGTGATGGCTGCTGCAGAACTCGAGTGGTTATTATAAAATACTGCTGCTAATAATTCAGGGAAACTGCCTCTAAATGTGACTGAGTTGCCTCTCTGCTGGTCTGTGACTGCATCAGAGGCACCAGGTCCGCCGCAGGATGCGGAGATGCCTCATTAGCAAATGAGCTAATGAATAAGCTAGTTTCCACCTGACCTTTCCACTGTGCCAAGTCAGACAATATCGCATGCTGGGATCATGTATGTTTTAATATCAAGACCAAGCACTCGTTATAAAAGTACAGAAATGAGCTACCCAGCTGCCAATAACCTGTGATTAAAAGTACTTTTAAATTCCTTTCCCTTCTGGCATGCTATATATAAATTTTACATTAACTGTGACTTTGTATTCATTAAAACTTCATCATATTGTTCTTTAATTCATGCAAAATGTCTGCAGTTTACGAAGACTACAGATCCTTATTAATAAGTAATTTTTAAATATTTCATTAATTAAAGATAGTTTAGAGGCACAGAGATATTAGGAACACAGGGGGTGCCTAAAGGCTAATGGATTTCCTTTAAATCCTATATCCCGCTTGAAACACGGTGCAAAGTTTTGTTAGCAGCTTTAGTTTGATCTTGACTAAGTTTTTTTTCCAGATTTGCGTTGATAAGCAACAAAAGGTAGGTGTAGCAGAGCAGTGCTGGGCTGTATAATTGTGTTGTGCTTGTGTGGTCCCGATGTGGTTCAGATGGTGCTGGGGCTTGGGAAGGTCAAAGCCTGGGCAGAAAGTGTCCTCGGGTGCCTTGGTGTCCCGGGGGTGCTCTGGGCTGCAGCTCCATCAAGCTGCAGCTCCTGGCGGGGTTGGCAGTGCCAGATCCTACAGGATTAATAATATTTGGGCAAGATGCTTTTCTGACCAGGTCCTCTGCAAATCTGGGAGCAGCTCTGTTGAACTGGGTGCTGGGAATGGCCCACTTGCTCTTGACTCCTTGACAGCTGCTGTTTTATCGCTGCTCTCAAACCCTCTGTTGTCAGTGTCTCTTAAACAGGTACTTTCCCCTCCCACTGGCTTGTGATTTCAGTTAATTTCCCTGGTTTAGTGGTGGTTCACACGAATAAAATGAGCCAAAACACTCTCTGCTCCTCTCTGCAGCTTAAATTACCCAGGAAGAGGTTAAACCTAAAGGGAAGGCTTTATAAGAGTTTGTGCCGGTTTGACTAACTTGGTTTAAAAGGTGACCTGAGTTTAAGCAGGTGCGACTTCTAAGCCTTAGCAGAGCCTAAGGAGGCGGCCTCGGGTGTGCAAACGTGATATTCGACCGAGAATTTTAATTTGCACCATTCTCATGTATAATAAAATATGCCAGATACATGACACTTCATGAATTAATGCAGGAGCGTAAAGCAGGCCGAGAGATTCCTGTGCAGGGTTTGTTCTCAAAATGCAAATTCTGAGGTGGGTTTTGTGCTGATCCGGCTACCTGGAGTGGGGAGCCCGGCGCCCGGCTCTGCTTTGGGGTTTGCTGAGTGTCGTTACTGGAGCGTGTGCTCAAAGCAGAGCTTTCTTGCCCTGTTGCTTTTGTCCGGCTGCTTTTCCAGCAGGGAATTATTTTCCATGCACAAACGGGGAGAACTTGCCGAGGCGGCTCCGTTAGGCTGCAGCGGTACCTGCTTGGCCCCGTAAGCTGAAATGTTGAAGGGTCCCTGTCTGTGTCTTGTCAGGATGTTCCAATTCCCTTTGCTTCAGCTGCAAGCAGGGGAAGGAAGCTGCAATGAGTTTATTCAAATCTAATGAGTTTATTCAAATCTAAGCGGGAGCTGGGCGTCCAGCTCCCGCTTAGATTTGACCCTCTATCAAATCCTGCTTAGATTTGACCCTCTATCAAATCTCCTGCTTAGATTTGACCTCTGTCAGCTCTGAGTGCACCTTGGGTTTAGCATCAGAAACCTGTCTTTGGGAGGCTCAGATTTACAGGCAGCGAC
>JAVCKT010019478.1:0-19601 GCA_032273925.1 Rhynchotus rufescens | reverse complement strand
GTCCATACGCCCTGATCAGACATCAGACTCCACATGGAGCAGACAACTGGGTGTGCTTCAAATGGGAAAAGTTCCTATCAGTTTGCCTTTCATTGGAGATAAGACTTGAGAGGAGATAAAGTAGTGTCCGGTAAAGGTTTGGTTCCCATTGCAGCCTCTTTCTCAGGAGTGTTTCTAGACTTCCCATTTCCTATCTGCTTCATCTTTTCACAACACTTACAGTAATTTTATCTTTTGAGACTTCTTTCCATCAGTTTGGACTGAAACTGATGGCCAGCTCAGTTACATAAAGGGTATTTGGTTGAATAAAGATATAAATATGCACATATTCTCATATATTTTATTTTATGATTAAAAAAAAAGGCAAGTTAAAATTGATAAATATTAAAAAAAAAAAAAAAAAAAAAAGGTAAATTTAGCAAGTTAGACTTTGTCACAAGGAGAAAGAAGGGTTGAATTTATTTATTTGTTTTCTGGGTGTTTCAGACATCATTATTCTTGGAGCCCTGTAGCTTGCTGCATCAAGCGAAGCATCAGTCTCTAGACCCCCTGCTGACCACGCTAGGAGGAATGCCAAGTCCTTCCCAAAGCCAGGACCTTCCCACAGCAAACAGATGTGCTGCCTGCAGAGCTGAGGCACCGACTGTGAAGGTTGGATCACTTTCTAGGAAATTAACGTTATTTAGCCTTTAACAGTGAAATCCCATCCCTGGTATTCTAAATTTTTTTTTAGTAGCCTCTATTTCCTTTGGGTGTATTTCCAGTGTCACATCTAATTTTTGCATCTGCATAGTCCATTGCAGAAGATCAAATAATAGAGGCTAAAAAGCAAGCAAGTGAGCATGGGTGCTATGGCACAGAAGTGCAGTCTTCCTACTCCATTGGCTACCATTCTGAACACAGCAAAGAAAATCACTTTCAAAATTCAATACAATGACTGTCTGAAGCCTGTTGAAACCCATGCCAGACAAACCTCTGAAGGGCTTGAGGTTCTGTTTGGCTCAGATAAGCTTCAGAAAGCATCTGAATGTTTTGATGATTATCAGCAACTCTTGGATCTGGGCTGGAAATCCTATGAGAAAATTCCAACTTTCTTCCAAGGTTTCTACTGCTACCTGCTTTGCACGAGATTCGTTTTCAGAAAGCCCTCAGTAGTGAGGATGAGTGACATGCTGCAATGAACTAGAATGTATCGACACATTCAGTATCCAAGGAATTTGGCTCTTTTGTTCCTGATTCCAACTGGAAAGAGTTGAGAGAAAAGTATGTAGAAAGGTGGAACAGTCATTGTCTTTCAGATCGCAGCAGCAGCACTAAGAAAGTCTCCTTTGTTCTGGTTATTAGACTTTTAATCCTTCTGGCCAGGTGCCTATCACCTGCAGAACAGAGCAATATATGTTATTTTTCTCTGGCATCTCTATTCCTGCTTCAATGCAACATAGTTCCTGGCTAAGAAGTTTAAAAAGGTTCTTTCGAGAAAAAAAAATTACTGCAAAATGGTGTTAATTTAGTTACTCTCCATGTACTCCTGTGTCTCTGTTCATCTTTGCAATGAGATTCCTAGTCCCACACAGCTGACTTGTGTGTTGATTCCACTTCTTTGCTTTTCCCTAGTACTATTTAGAGGAACTGATAAGGTTGTAGAAGACAAGATGTAAGAAGGCAATATCTGTTTGGGAAAGTACACAAGAATACCTCTTTCTTCTCATGAAGCTGTAGATCAGACTCACGGTTTCTGTAGCTTGTGCAGTATTTGTCTGTGCAAACTGGGCATACACATATTAAGAAACTGTCGTTAAGCTTCCCAACACAGTAAAGCTACATCTTAAGAAACCATGAAAATGGGATGTAGTTTCTCCTTTCCCCTGAATGATTGTGCTTTGTGGGGCAGTTCTGATGGCTAGATGTGGTGGTCAAACACCAGAGCAGCTTGCCAAGAGGGATGCTGGGGTCTTGGAGCTACTGGAGGTTGGACCCTTGGAGATATTCCAAGCCCAGGTGAGCACAATCTTGTTCTAGTTGATCTTGCTTGAGCACAGGGGTTTGGATCCAGGTGATTTTCAGAGAGCCTTTTCAATGCCAGCTATTCTATGATTATTTTAATAACATGTCTGACTGTGTATTTCATAATTGTTAAGCTACAATAAGCAAGTCCTTGCTTTCTGCTGTACAGATTGGTATAAGACGTATCCAAGTGTTTCATGCTGCTCCTTCTGAACGTGCTATCCAAATTCCCTGGGAATTTTGGTGTTACAGTGTCAAACTGCCTAGATTTGGTCCATTTGGATTAGTATCAAACCTTTGCTCACCTTTTTATTTCCACTAGATTTTTATCTCCACTAGTTCTGAGCTGCAGTGACAGTGATCTTTTAAATTAAATGAATGCAAGTAGGGAACCTGGGATGCTAACAATATGTAAAATTAAATATTTAAAACCTTGAGCGCAGCATTCTTTTTTTAAATGGCTTGAAGAAATTTTCAGGGATCCATTAACCTTAAAACTTGATGCCAAAGCTTAAACATTTTGATTAAAAAGAAATTAATCAGCAGTTCAAAGATTATATTACCTGTGGTGAAAATCTAAGCAAGCCTATAACTGAGAAAGAATGTAATTAGATTTAAGTATGAAGCTGAGGTGGGTTTGCATTTGGGAATTTCTCTACCTTTGCTTATCAGAGGCCTGATTCCAGAGCAGCTTTTGCTTTGTAGGCTGTAAAATTCATCCCCAGATCTCTAAAATACACTGTGGGTCAGATCAAGAGCAAAGTATTGGAGCTGCAGGAGTGAATATTAAGGAAAGAACACTCAGTGGATAAGCTCTTAGGTTTCCTCAAAAGTCATACATGAGGGCTGTTTTTGCATTTTCCCCATTCTCTCCAGAAAATGTTTGCTTGCATTTTGACGGGGATGTGTGACTGCAGTGCAGTCAAGTCACTTAACCCTAGCTGTTAAGCTCCAAGGTCCCCACATGCCATCATCCAAATGGGGCTGGCTGCACCGCAGCAGCGGGTGCAAGTTTGCAAGCTCTCCTTGATCATTATTTAAGTTTATTTTCGATTCATCAATATCGATGCATTTGTCCTCTCGTGATTACATTTCATTTTCATAAAGAAGCATTTCTAAAAAACAATGGTCATATTCTTGCTTCAGAGTTTTGTTTAAATTAATTCTTAGTATTATCATGGTTAAAATATCATCTTTATTCACATAGCAAAGGGAAAAAACTTGGGATTTTTCTTCTTCTTCATAGAAAATACCTTTGCTGACATTTGTCAATGATTTCCATGCACTGTTATCCATTACTTTGTGGACCTTCTTTTCTAGGAAGAGATATATTACTGTATCTCTGATTGTGCATTGTGGTCCCTCTTGGAGATATTTAATTCCTTATTTATTACTTCTGCTATCTACTATCTACTGCAATACTGAAGAGAACAAACAAGTCAGGTCTCCGTTGTGTTATATGCTGGACAAATACGTAATAAGTGATTCAGAGAACTCATAGTCTAAAAGGGTCTAAAGTGAGTAGATTTAATAAAGAGGAAGGCCAAGGTGAACAACAGTAACATGAGCATGAGCGGACGCATACTCAGGAGTAATAATTGCACTGTTATCAGGGCTACCACTAAAGTAGATTTTTCTTCTGTGTGTGGTTTTTGTTTGTTTCTGTTTTTTAGCAATTTTAACAGAAAGAGAAATGAAAACAGTGTATATGGGCTCCTGTATAATTTCTAACTATGCTATCCTTAAAAATTCAGTTAGGGATTTTCTGCTAGCTCGCTCGCAAGGACAGATACGTGTAGCTCTGCAACACATCCTCTATCAACTCGTACTGAAATTAACTGCCAGAAATAAAAATTCTAATTTAGATTCTTAATTATCTGCCTTCAGGTGGACTCATGGATCATCACAGGGCAAGGAAAATCTGCAATGATTGTATAATAATTTTGGACTGGCAGTACATTAAACAAATTTATTCAGCCAAAGAGGTTTACTGAAGCAGTAACCTTGGGGACACGTGGCTCCCTAAGCTGCCATATACATCTGTAACCTCAAAGGCTCTGGAGCTGTGGCAGATCTCCTATGGATGAAAAAGATACGTACCTGCCTCTAGCCTTGATGCTTGAAGGAAGAAGTGATCTGTAGATTCTGTGCTATTAGTACAGGAGAGGTTTTTTGTAGCTAGAATATCACGATGTTCAATTACATCAATCTGCCGAATCAGTTATACCCATTCATAGGTTTGCTGATAAAACTCTACTATGCTGTCCCTCAAGGAAAAGCTGTTTAATGAGGCTGTCATTTGGGAGACAAATCCTGCTAATTCTATCCATGCAGATAGCATCCTTATCTTTAGTGGGACAGCTTCTGTTGAAAATGACCTGGAGGGCTTTTTCTTTCACCAAAAGAAGGACAGTAGCTGCTGCCCTCAGACCTTATTTCATTTGGTCAACTGCAGTGGATGATTACAGTTTCTCTTCCATTTTGCTAGCAAAATTCTATTTTGGTCTCTTTAATCTACATGGTAATTTGAGTAATTAATTTTCAATGATCTAACAAAACTGTAGAATCAAGAGGATCTTAAATCAACTGCTGCAGTAACACAAGTCATCTGGCAACAGGGAAAATTAGTCTGAGAGAAGTCACTGAAGCAGTGTAGTGATAGGATAGTGATTGCTGCACAGAGTCTCTTCCGGCTAGTAAATTCTTCGTTTTTCCTAAAATACTGTTCAGATTTAAATGATGTTGAATGAAAGATTTCTGAATATTTTGTATCTTTTAAGATTTGTCAAAATATTTTGGAATATTGGATTTTTCTTTGTTCTACCAAAGGTGAATGTTTGGTTTTGTTTAGCTTTTGCTTTTGTTTGTTTAAAATGTCCTATGAGTTATGCTGGGTTGAGTAAGAATATCTGGAAAGTAAAAGTCTAGGCTCTGAGTTTGCTTTTTTGAGAAACTGGATGAAGACACAGTGAGGTAATTTATTGTATTTCCTTGTATCTTACATCTACTGCAAGTGATAAGTAATTATGGGGATTCAGTGAAGATGATGTACCTATTTCATAATTGGTGTGTGGCACTTCCTGGAACTAATAGGTATTTACATGGGGATTTTTGCACTGATTTAGTGCAGTACCATTTAAAAAAGACAGCTGATTAAACCATGTCAGCTTAAATGAGAGTGCCTAATGAGTGTCCAAGTTATAGGGCATGCTATTAGTTGGTGGTTAAATACAGTCTAGTCTTGTAGCCCGAGCAGGAGCGAAGCAGCAAGGAGCTAATTATGCTCATAGGGATAAATTTCTTCCCAGATACTACATGATGTGGATGTGCCAAGACCACTGCCATCAAGCTGGAAGGTATGGGCTTTTTGCACTGACTTAACAGTAAGATGATGACCTGATATCTGATGTGGTTGTTATCAAGGTGGGCAAGCTCAGTTTAATGTGGAAGAGGAGTGCAGTGAGACTGCATGTTGTGCAATGGCTCTGTGCATTTAATCTCCATGTTCAGCTGTCATCTTCTAGTAAACTCACTAGGACTAGCATTCGTGTACTAGGGAGCTGTTTACGATGAGTCTTCTTGACCTCACACCTGTGCTGACTTGCAACACAGTAATTATATAGAATAATAATTTATTTGCTAATGTTTCCCAGCTGAATCACTTGACTACATTCAAATTAAGCCACTGTTCAGTATGAGTGAGGGTGAGAGAATTCAACCATCAGAGAATAAAAAAAAATCTGCCACAATGTAGGTTGTACTCCTTACCACTTTGCTACTCTTCTGCAGGAAAGTGAGCTTCCTTACTGCCAACAATAGCTCTCTGTAAGATATTCTAGCTGAAGCATGTAATGAGTGACTCAGTCTGAGTTTGCCTTTGAAGCAAAAAGTTCATTAAAGCCTACAAAGTGGTACTAAGTTTCAAATATAACCCTGGAGATGAATCAGGACAAAATTCTGCAGTTTTGATGAGTTTTGCTTTGAAACTTATGTGCTATAGACCTTTGGATACAGGAAACCAGACAAAGGTCACCAGGTTAATATGAGCCTATTCTTTAATAAACTTCTCTTAAAAAATGTAGTCTTGAAGTAATCTCACCTCACTTAAAAGTTTATCCAAAGGCCATTGAAGTTGATGGGAGGTTCTCCGTTGACTTCAACAGGCTGAAGGGTGTGACTGTCACAGTCAAAACATCTTTCCAAAAACACCTTTCTGTGAAGCAAGCCGTGTTTGTTAATATACACCAAGTAGCATGTTATCTCATTAATATAATGAAATATACTGTTTGAACAATAGTTTAATTGAGCAGTTATCTGATAATCTGCACATGCTTAGTGGGGTAAAGGTGTGAGGCAGGTTGCAAAAACAGCCCTTCAGTAAATTAAACTAATGCAATAGTCGATGAACTAATGAGGTACTGTGGGAGTTGCATTTCGATTAAAAAGCTGTGAGGATATAAGCAACTTATGGAGGTTGTTTGTTAGTTTTGCCAGCTTTAAAGGGAAAGGAATATCAGTTAAGGCCTCCTTAAACCAATCTAAAATGAAAACTGCAAATAAGTCCTAATGAGGAAACAACGGTTTCTCTTCTAACTGGTCATGGCAATCCTGCCTCTTAACAACCTGCTTGCCCTCACTTATGTTTCACATAGAACAACTTGGATTTTCTCATAACGCTTTATGAAAGGGCCAGCTGTGGAGAATGACCATCATATGTCTCAATTCCTACAGGCATAGCAGAGACTAGCTTTGTCTGAGAAAGCCATTAGGTTTATAGACTTTAAGAATGAAGAACTCCTGATAAGCCTGCAGTAAGCTAAGGGGATTGATTTTTAATGGCTTTCCAGATATGTCAAGAGTTATTCAGCAATTTGGAGCTCCAGAGGCTGCAGCTGAAGCAGCCAAAAGGTGGTTTGGTTGTCAGCTTTGCAGATGTCTGATGAGGATATTGGTCATTCTTCAGAGCAGTGTGTTATGAAAAGGGTATTTGGGGAGAAGTAGAGTAATGGACAGAGCATTTCCCAATGGGAGTGCCATTGGCAGGACTTCTATGAGCCTAAACGAAAGCTTTTGAAGTTGATGGGACTCTTCTCTTTGAATATAATATGAAACCAGATGTCATCTCTCTTCTAAGATGATCTATCGGTGCCAGGATATATTGTAATTACACCTATTAATGTTGTTTATTGTTGGTATCGCAATTTGCCACCAATGTCCAGCTCTATTTTCTACACCTTCCATGGGAAGATATGCAGACATTGGTGAGGTAGAATTTCCTTTGTTCTCTTCACCTTATTTTGTAACGGGATGAATTAACAGCTTTTTTGTTTTGTTAAAAAAATTGTGGCATGTCATTATATGTGCTAAAACTTCACAGAGAGCAAATGGATCCTGATTCAGCTGAGACATCTAACAAATCATAAACAACATTAATAAAATTATCTACACGATACCTCCCTCACATATGGAAAGCCTTATTTCCCTATTGAGAGGGAGAGCACCAAAGAGAGAGATTGAGACTAGTAAATATTTAGAACTCAGATTACTGATTTTGATTACTCTGATGTTTTGCTAGGAAACAGAGCCTCAAATAGTGTGAAAATGATGTTCCTGTCTGATCTTATCATCTCAGTATGCCTCCAGACATCAAAGCTGTAAATTTTGATTACAGGCCTGTCCCAAAAATTAAGCATAATTAATCTGTTGCGGGGGATCTAATGACTAATTTGCCACAAAAAGGTTACAAATAGTCTTTAAGCCCACAAAATGAAAGAGGCATTGTTTTCTATTAGAGAACCAAAACTGCCAGTCATGGTATTGAGGAGCTTGGAACTGGCTGTTATTTTGTTAATCTGAATGCTTATATATATCAATCAGCATAGGATAACTCTTGACAAGTGGATCTCTGATTCAGCGTATTACTTTCTTCTTTACTATAAAAATAGTAAAGCTTTACAACAGGAGGAAATTATTTGTCATACTCAGCATGTCAAAATATTTGGAAAATATTTGCCTAGAATGTAAGTTAAACACTGTATAGCATTAGGCTTAATGTAAATGCCATTAACTGCTATATAAACTACGTGAGTTTTATATTTCTGATGTATACTGGTTTATCCCAATAAGCATGGAGATGCTTATGATATACAGCAGGTAGACTGTGTTTTAAAAATGAAGATAAGATACAGAGCTACTAAAAATATAAGTTTTTGAAAATAAGCATACTTCATATCTTCACATGGCTAAGATTTAACACACCATTTTTTTCCCATCATCTTGTGTCTAGATACAAATTAAAGAATGAGCAAGCAGTTTGGGTGGCCGTCAACATTTCATGACATGTGCTGTTATTTCTAAAGTGTTGTGTTTATAGTGTTGGCTTTCATTGTTTTTACAAGTGCTGCTGTTTCTCTCAACAATTTTTTAATGTCAGATAGGGCTTTCTGTACTGCTGTGTGCTGGATCAATATTTAGTCTTTCTTAATATGTTACATGACAAAAATAGAGTTTAAAATATTGATCCATTTTGGTGGTGTAACTGTGGCAAAACATTTTAGAGATACCTGGAAGTAGTCTATGAAAATAAGCATTTCAGAGGAAGCATAATTCTCTTTGATGAAGTGCTTATTTTAAAGCAAAGACATTATCAGTATTGCAACTTTGTATGCTTTGGAGTTTTGCATAATTTCCAGCAATATCTGTGTCTGGATTCTTCTCCATTATGTATTCTGCTGGTTAATTTATGAAGTGTGAGGAATAAAGCTGGTTAAAAATAAATTTACTTTGGTGATACTTAATCTTTTCCCACAATACGTGCTGTAATTAACATATTAATCTGTAACAAATGCTGAAAGTTTCTTCCTAATCGCTTTGCCATACATTTCATTTGACATTTCAGTTATATTTCACAGGCTTGCCCTGTATGCATAAAGTGATAAAAACATCCAGCAAAGTCGGACATACCCATACTAAGAATCTGATTTTTTATTTAAGATTAACTTGCTTTCTGTAGAATGACTACTTAGTTGGGGAGAATGTGAATTACATGAACAAAAATACCATATACTAAATGCCATGGATAGGGATTTGAATTAGAACTTTGAAATGATTGTGTAACATTTTAGATGCACTCCAAGCTATCTCAGCATAAGTTAAGCGAAAAACATCATGCAGGCACATTAAGTTGCATTTTAATGGAGAATAGAAGCCTTACAAATCTCAAAACCTGCTACACTCTGGAAATGAATGAATAAATCTGCTGGCATCACACCACACCGCGGGTCAAATTCCTCTCGCAGCTCAACAGCCATATTCAGTTAAAATTCAGGAATACTTTGAGGAACTTTAAGAAGATTGAGTGATTTCTCTTGTTACCATGACAGCAATACTTAGCATCTTAGTTTTTCTTTTTGGAGGTGGGAACTAAATACTTCAGCACCAAGCTTGGCATATAAGACTTACAGAAGCGAGGTGATTGGAAAAAATGCTTCATTTGGTTTCATCAGTGTTGTATTTGATCACCTCCTCTTTCTAATGCCATTAGAGCCTTCCGATAGGTAAATTATTGTATTTTTTTTGCTGTTTGCACTGTAGTATCAGCTTAATGTGTTGGTTATGGGCAGTATTCCCCCAGGGCAGATGTACCAACACAGGATCTTGAGGTTGGCCCTGCCTCAAATGGTTTATAATCTGTGTATGAGACAACAGTGGGAAATACCGTGATAGAGTGGGGATAGTATGTGTCACAGCATACCTAACTGAGCAAGCTAATTAATCTATGTATGATTAATTGAAAAAGTATCCCTCCCAAGAAGCCTCTATAATTAGATGCTCCAGTTGTCTCAGAAGGGAAAACCATCTTTCCGGGCATAGAAGGAAAAGTATTTCATAAGCAGAAGTGATCAAGTACTAAATAAGCAGATGCCACATTCCCCGTTACTGACCCTTCCTGGGGCAAAATCCAGAGCTTTGGATCCTCAGAATTTCTGTTCTTTTTGTGATGGGTGAGTAAAAACTTAACAACAAAACTGTTGAGGTGCACGAGCTGTGCTGAGCTCTGCTGACATGCCAGATGGATGGATGGCAGAAAAGCCTATCAGGAAAGTGACAGTGAGAATTTGAGTGTTCTCACCAAAAGGAAAGGGGGAAGTCTTGTGGATGCAGGACAGTCCCACTTTGCTAACATTTGCAAAGAAATACCCATCTCACTAAAGAACTAATGCATTTGCCAAGCACCTGATAAGGGATCAAACTTGCCTGAAAAGGATGACATGTATGTTCTGGGTGTCCCTGCTTGAGCAGAGGGATTGGACTAGATGATCTCTAGAGGTCTCTTCCAACCTCATCCATTCTGTAATAGTGGAAGGACCTTGTGAGGATGACCATAATATAGTCACATACCTCTTTGTACGTGTGAATGATGTAAAGGACAGAGTCTAACAGTGGTGAGTTGAGCAGGGATCAGGATGTGGACCATGAGTATCCCTCCACTCCCCTTAGCCTTGGACACTGGGCTAAGATGACTCCTCATGAGGTTGAGTCCCCTGTATCTTCAGAGTGTGGAATCACTAGAATTTTCATCTCCCTGCAAGACTGAGAGGCTCCTGTATGCACAGAGTAATTAGCTATAGCATTTTACATTTTATTTTATTATTTTGTATCTTTATTTTCCTAATTGCCAGTTGCTAATTCCTACTGGGTAAACCCATCCCTATAACAATTGCAGTAGTTAATGGTGAATGTTTATCTCGTGCTGATGAATAAAAAATCAACTAACTAATGCCCCTCTGGATTATTTTGCTGTCTCCTTTAATGAACTAGCATGACAGTAAGATTTGGTGTAGTCGGCAGGATAGCATGACAATAAAATTTGGCATAGTCAACATGGTGATCAAATCCTCTAGTGCTGCCAGCAAGCACTTAAATTCCCACCGGGAAGATTCCCTGAGTACAGGCTGTGTGTTTCAGAGCTGGTCACAGGTTATGGAGGAAAAGAGCATGTCTCTAGATCAACTCAGAGCACTGATCTGAGACATAAATACTACTGCATTATATGTATTTATGTTCTATGACCAACCTCACTTTGCTCTCAAGTGCATACCTCTCCCAATTTGTCCTATTTTTGTGTTTTATAAGTGTGCAACCTCTTAATAGGTCTTTACTAGTGCATGCAGCAATGTGAGAATGACTCATCTGCAGCTTTGCTAAACTGGTGCATGTGACAACAACTGCTTTCTCCACTGGGCCACTTACCGTGTTAGAGATGGAGGCTAGACATGATATGTTCTTGAAAAATCCCCGTCAGTTACTTCTTGTTGCTTATTTATCCCCCAGGCATTTACAAATTGATTCTCTAATAACTTGCTCAGTGTTTCTTGGGGCACCAAAGTTAAAACGGGCTGATCTCTGGTTTCTGTCTCCTCCTCTGTTTCTGTTTATGGAATTAGGGATTATGTGTCCTCCTCTGTCTTCTGGGGCCTCCCCTCCTCTTTGAAAACCAGCTTGCTGATGGGAAAAAAGTCAGCCCTGTTTCTGGTTCAGAGTTACTGCTGGGACATGACTGGCATTTGATGCAGCCCTTCTCTGCTATTAGCATTTAAGAGAGTACAGAAGAAGCTGCTGCCTCTTTTTTCCTAGTTAGTATTCAAGGGCCAACTAGAGCAGAATAGACAGTTATGTCCAGGCTTAGAGGGACTATAATTAAGGCATAACGAAGAAACTGAGAACAAGGGTGAGAAATAAAAGGGTTGGGGTGGAGTGGGGCAAAGATTTTAAAAGACCTGAGGTGTCAAGGAGCCAGAAGATGTCCTGATTTAAACCTTCAATATCTGTTTAGGTCATTTGTAGCTCTAAGGTGGCTCAGATTCTTTCTCCCATCTCTTATTTTTTTTAACAGAAAAGGGAAGATTTACTGCATGAAGTCACAAAAAAAATGCAAATATTGGGGATTCCTTCTTCCAGGCTATCAGGTATGTTTCATGTATATATATTATATATGTGTGTGTCTATATATATACACATTCATACATATATAAACAGACTTAACCAGAAGTGGTAGTTATCTGTGATAGTGCTCAGCTGCCCAGTCTGCCTGGAGACAGGAGCCGTTTGGAATCCTGCTGAGGCTCCTGGCAGGGAATGCACATGAAATCCCCATGTTCTTGAACTGTAGTTTAGCCACAGATATAAAAATTCCTTGCAGCTTCACACCGGACAGCTGGTACAACCCGTCCTTGGCAGGATACTGTTACAAATCTCCTCTAATATTCTGGTAGGAAGTTGGCTGCCAATGTACTCAACATCAGACCAGAGACTAGAAAAATCTCATTTTTTAAAGCCTCATCTCTTACGTAATTTAGCAGTCTGTGATAAGTGATTTGGCTCTCTTGTAGCTCTGAGGATGAAAACGATTCTGTAGCTGGTCTGTTCGTAACTCTGATGCGTTCTAGTGAATTCCCCACTGAAATTCTGCTTTGTTCTAACACTGTTGAGCGACTATTTGGGGTATAGCTTGTTCTGCCAAACCTTGCACAGGAGCCTGTCTGTGCACTTGTACAGGGCACCTTCTTTTGCACGCGTCTAGTTCTGCCAAATCCCTCTGGTGAGAAGGAAAGTAGGAAATCGACTTGCAGATCCAAGAGGAGAAGTGCAAGGATTGATGGCAGAATGGCAGATTATGGACATAGATATAAGATATAAGAGCCACAAAGAGAAAAACATTAGAAGGAACGAAACTCGGTTATCATGTTACTGGTATAGTGCCAAAGAGTTTCATATCATGTCAGCAACCTGAGCCCTGGAGGAAGTGCTGTAGCGTCTTCTGGCTAGAGATAGAAGATGGATAAAAGTTATAGTATCGCCGATTCACAAAAAAATGATGAGAGTTGTGTGTAATGCAGAAATATAATGGAAACTGGGTGTTGCTGGAGGTAAGGAGAGGAGGAACAGCACTGTGCAGATCTGAGGGGAGACAGAAAGGCAACAAAACCTGTTATGCACCTGCGTTCAACAAGTGTTAAAATAATATACTGAATGCTTAGAGAGCTGTTGGGTGTGCTGTAGTATTGCAAATGCTTCCAAATGCTGGTTTATAGACTGGAGAATTTAAAGAAAAGCTGCTCTCCTATCAACAAAAAGAAATTGTTATAAGGAGGGTCAGAGAAGCGAGTAGATAAGCTTTTATCTAAATTAGGGCAAATTTATTGGCATATTTGTGTGATGAGCTTGGATTGAGAGGGGGATGAAATAAAGTAGGAGAAATGGGGAGCGTGGGGCAGATTTTCCAGCACAGAGCTGTGGTCTGCGCTCCCCCATGGTCACCCATGGGTGGTACCTGTGTCACTAGGCCGCATCATCATGGGCCTCCGAGCAAGTTAATTCGCATCACTCTCCTAAATTCCCATCTCAAAGACATCCCCAAAGCCTTGGGGCTGTTTGTGAGAATGTTTTGACTTCATTAGGAACTCAAACTAGCATCTCCGAGGCAGTGAATGTCAATAGGAGGAGTGAGAAGCACAAAAAGTCCTGTCTAAATCCACCAAAAGGACAGATTCCGAACAAATTGAACAGGCCAATAAAACTGAGAGAACCCAAGGGTGAAGAGGATGTAACAAAAGAAATTTTGGTAGAGGTTGACCTTAA
Organism: Rhynchotus rufescens; assembly: GCA_032273925.1. Classification (NCBI taxonomy): domain Eukaryota; kingdom Metazoa; phylum Chordata; class Aves; order Tinamiformes; family Tinamidae; genus Rhynchotus; species Rhynchotus rufescens. The sequence continues at coordinate 5,957 of JAVCKT010019478.1, read as the reverse complement.
ATGTGTGATCTTTGAAGGATTTTTTTAATGCTTACTAGTAGATAGAATTGTGCTTTGTTGATGTGACTGGAAAGCACATGTGTGGTTTGTCATGTGTAGATGGAAGTAGGCCGTAGGTCTGTGGGTTATTTAATGTAATTCAGGAAAGTGGAAATGTAGCAAGCACAAAATTTTATAAAAGGAAATTACATCAACAATTAGTATAATTAGAGGCAGAAAATAGCAAGTGTGTGGCATTCATGGGGGAAGTTAGGTCAGTATCTGAAGGCACTTGAGATGCGACAGATGTGAGGATAATAATAGCTAATATAATTTTCTCAGAGAAAATGCTTGAATGTGGAAATAAGTGATGTCTTTGGGGCAGATTCATACCTCATGTAAATTTTTGTACTTCCAATGGCTCAGAAGAAGTATGACATCTGGGATCAGCTAGAGAGAATCTGTCTAGAATTGCATTGGGTTATAGTACAGGAAAAGAAAAATAAAACACCTTGCCATTCAAACTTGCCCGAACCAAAGAAATATTATGATCAAATATTTAGAAATTTAAGCTTGCTGCCAAAACATAGCTCATTAAAACAGTGATTAAAAAACTGTTTCATAGGAACAGTTGCAGGATCTGAAACGGATCCATTTCTTGTTTTGTACAAATATTTTTGTGATTCTTTATTGCTTTAAGCTGAAAACTGTATTAAAGTGCATTAAAAATACCCCACTCAAATGAATTACCAAACATTTTTTTTTCCAGAAAATTAATGTGTCACAACAACAAGAAAAAAAAAATCCAAATGTCATTTGAATATATTTTTCAATTTTGAAACTCTAGAATAACTTTCTGGCAGTACTGCAAAACTGTCAAAGATAATGCCCTTTCCCAAAACATTCAATATTTGAAGAAAAGCCGTTTATCACAGAAAACACATTGTATAACAAAGTTACAATCTCTAATTAATACAGAAGATTTTCACTGTGCAGTGAATCCCAAATTTGGACTTATCAGACAGAAAGGTAATTAAGGATAAGGCAGCTGGAGATAAGTTACTCTTCAGCCATCTTCTGTGTGACATATAAAAATGTCTAAACACAACTGTGAGCAATTAATCCTCTGTAACTTTCACAATATGCAGATTTAAACAGACCTAGTACTAGGTTAATGAACGCGCTCAAGTTTTGAGCCTGTGCGTTTAGTCAGCATCACATTGCAAGGTTTGCTCCGGTTGGATTTCCCAGGAAAGCTTAGATGTGGCGACAAGAAAAATAGTCTCTGCTCTTAAATTGTTTATTAGCACGAGAACTTCACCCGGTGGAAGAAATGATTGTTTATTGAAACAAGACCTTCAAGGGCCTCTTTAATTATAAAACAGCTTGATATTTTAAAGAAAATGACAGCGACAACAGAAAGAACAATTTACTACGGGTAGCAGGTTGAGTATAGCTTGGGGCCTATTAATCAGTCATGCATAAAGAAGTATACTATAAAGAAAGTGCAGTAAACATGCAGATAACTCTGCTCCCACAGAAGGATCCAAAGACACATCATGAGGTTCTCAAATGTATTCAACGGTTACATTATATTAGATTAAGAGAAGCAAAGAAGTAGATAAAGACATCAATTTTCCAGCTTTGCAACCAGTACAGAAAGTAATGGCAAGATCTAAAGCAAAAGGGACCGTTGCCAGTGACAGAAATCCCTTCTCGTGGTGGCACAGAGACACCAAGCAAGACATCTAGGTGAGTACTCTTGATAGGGGGACGTTTCCATCTTCAAAGCTAGACGGCTTGATCCTGAGGCCTTCTAGAAAGCAAGCACCGACTTTATGTAAGTCAGAAATTAATGTTATCTATTAAGATAATGCTAAGCTATTAATAATGCTAATGTTAAGTCGTAAACTTATTAAAAAAAAAAAAAAAGGGCACCTGAAAGTATGTATAAACTGCATAATCGTGGAAAGTGGGTGCTTTTCCATTAAAATGGTGCACAACAATGCAATTAAGAAGATGCTCCTTTACAGAGCATTAGTCTGAAAAATCAGAGTCTTGCAATTAGCACTATCTGCCTGATCTTGTCCCAAGCAGAAGACAACAGGCTACTGTGAAAGAGCAGCAGTTTTTCCTTTTCGGTTTCTTTTTTTGTTTGTTTTTAAATTAAGCCCAAAAACAGGAAAGTGACAACCAGTGAGATGAGGTACCTAGACATTACTGGAGAGATGAGCTCGGGTGAGATAACCATGCCCACATTGGTTATCTCAGCATTCAGATATCTGGGATGGATTTTGATCTGGTTCTACTGCATTGATGTTGTTGATGGGGAATATTTGGGTTGGATCATTAAGGGAATAAACTTGTCCGCCAACATTAACTCCAAGCATTAGTGGGCGTATTTAAGTCTTTCCACAAAGTAGATAGCCAATGGAAAAGAAATTTTACATTTAGTAGTGGATGATAAAGGATGCAGAGAGCAATGATCTAAAATTTTGCTGGGCTAGGTTGTGTCTTGGCTTGGAGATAATTCTACTGTAGCCATCAACAAGCTTAGGCAGCTAGTCTGATATAGTCAACAGTAAGAAATAGGTCTCTCCAAAGGGCAGTTTGTCCTGTCCTAAAATAAATTAGCTGAACTGACTCTCATCTTCTGCTGAGGAAAGTTAGGTAACTAGTTTAGATTCGATTCTTGGCTTTTAATTGTCTGCGGGTAGGCTGGACTGAATCCCTTCATATACTTTTCTGAAAAGGAATAGGGGGACAGAAAAGCCTCTAATGATATCTCTCCTTTAATTAGCCGCATTCACTGTGAAATGGCACCAAAACTGAACAAGTCATGAGATTCTCTGGCCTAAGTGCCAGCAGGTGATGCTGAAAATATTGTATTTGCATGCAGCTACACATCCTCCAAAAAATCAAAGCAGGCTAATGCACATATCAACATGTGCAAACAGGGTAAGTGCAGGGGATATTTCCAGCATTGGCAGGTTTTGTGGCTAAATGTAAAAATAAGTAAATATTCCTCTTGGTGCTTCCAGGTATGCTAATACCATTCCTTTCTCAAGGCCTGAGGGGGCTTTGGAGGCAGAGCCCAGTTTGCTGGCAATGGTCTTTAGTCTCTCTCTCCAGCTCAAATTTGAGCTGCTCTGTTTGAAGCGTCTCCAGATGAAATGCATTTTACCTCATAAATCATTATTAGGAAATACCACATTTTATTCACCCTCAACCCAGAGTTTGATCTCCATCATTAACTGCCATCTGCTACTTTGTGGTAAAGCTATCCTCAGGCTTCCGCTAACCCAAGTCAGGCAAAAATGTCCAAATGGCATTATTAAACCCAGAAAGGCTGTTTTATTATTAGGATCCTTGGAGCCCCTGGAGCCCCAGTTTGGTCTTATACTAGATGTATCCTTGAAGCCTCTTAAATATAGTGATGTCATTGCCAGTGTCAGACTGAAGGCCACTAAACTTCATTTTAACCAAGGGCTCCTCTTGACTTCTCTTACCTGCCTTCTCAGGTGCATGCACTGGGAAAATTAGCACAAGACAATATCTAAGTAATTATAAGTCAATCCCAAAGCATCAGCATCAACCTGCAGACCTCCTCATGGCAGGAGAGCAGGATGCTGACACCCCTCTCAGACCCAAGCTCCCTACTGTCTTTTCCTTGATATTAATTGAAGCAGTAATATATTATTGACTGCATATTTAAGGTATTTTCCCTTTTTGCCAATAGCTAAATTTTGAACGTAACTAGAAGGGCCTTCTGTCATCCTCCTTCAATGTTTCTTGCTCCTGCAAATATATATAAAATATCTTTTAATAAACTTGCACATTCCTACTTAGTGATGATTAGATTTTATGACGCTTTTTTTTTCTTTTTTTTTTTTAATGCAAGTCTATAAATAGGGGTTCTCTTTTGTGTTTTAAATGTTCATCGGGAAGTAAGAGCTGTTTCCTGCCAGGAGCAAAGCAGTGCTCAAACCTGACCAGGTCTCCACCATGGTCCTGATGTTCTCCTCAGTTCTCTATAGTTAAATAGCACCGTATGTAGCAGGGCACTATAGGTGAACCCACATAGGGGCTGGGCGTTAAGGTTTAGGCATCGATGCCCTCCTGCAGCAGCACCTTCTGAGAGCTAATGAAGATTAGATCTCATCTAGATATATGGCTCCAGCACGTTGCAACTTCCTTAATAAATTTTAGGGTAGACTTCAGTGCGGAATTACCTTGTAGGTCTCTAGCCATTAAAAATGAATTACTGTTACCGATGTAACTCAGCAGCAGAGCATCCTGACAGCAACGGCCTGAGCTAATTCCTCCCAAGATTAGTCCCTGTTCCTGAAAGATAAGTGCTCTTCCTTGTTTCCTTATGTTGGATTTTTATAGAGCACCTTGTGTAGCACTGCACCATGGCCATTTGCATGTACTGTGTCGGCAATATCAGAGGAGGTATTATATCACACCTAATTTGGGAAGACTTGGGGAAGGTTATCTCTGCCTGAAGCAAAGATACCACTGGGCTGGGGATACAGCTGCGAGAATAATTTCTAATGAATAATGTATTAAACAATTTTACTCCCCCGCCCCTCTCTGTGCATGAATAGTCTGGGATATTTTTAAAGAAAAAAGAAAAATTTAATACTGAAGCTAGACGGTGGCATATCCAGAAGCAGATTTTAGTCTGATTGGATTCTTTAAATAGTCAAATTATTCTCCGATATTCTTTGCTGGTAACTTTTGGTCTGGAGGTCATTTATGTGAGAGTGCTAAAGGCTTCTGATATTCTGGTTTCAAGCAGTCTTGTTTGGATGCTCAGTTACGTGCTCTTCCTCTTCATATAACTAAAGGTGATTCATAGCATATCAGGTTTTGGGTCTTTTAGTTTTCATTTTGATGATGAAATTTAGTTCACACCAACAAGCTGAAGTGCTGATTGCTTTGATGCTCTTTCTTCTTACTTTTTTTTTCTTTTTAATTTTATTTTAAGCTGTCGGTACCACAATTCAAAATAGACAAGAAGTGAATTCTTTCACAGTCTGATCCTTAGCTTATGGTGATCTTTATAACACCTACCTACATATATGTTTACCTGCAGAAAGCTAAAAATGAGTTCCAAGTCCTCAAGGAGAGAAAGCATCTATGGAGAACACTTGTTAAAATCTTCATGAATGCATTGCCAGAGCTGAAATTCAATATTGTGTATAAATCTAGAATATCCTGATTTTTATTGCCAATATATTTTTTTATTTGTCTTTTTAGGGTGTCATTTTGCCATCTATTAGGATGGAGAGGGTGACCTGAGGCTTTGGTGCCCTGGGAAGTGACAGATGGGGGGCAAATATTCCGCCCCATCTTTTCCATGTTCAACTAGAGGCCGAAACTGATTTGGTGGCAATACAGCTGCAAGGTAATTGTGGTCCCTTTCTAGAGCTGAGCTCTCTGGAAATGCAGATTCACAGTTTGAAATTCTCTTCGAAGGGAAAAGAAGAAAAAATAGAGAAAAGAGAGAAAAGCTCCTCACTGCTACTCATTTTGTGAAGCTTGTTCAAAACAATCTCCTTGATAACAAGTCGCTGTAATTTTCTTAGAGAAAAATATGAAGGAAACAGTCTTCAAAGAAGTAAGTAAATATGTTTTCGTGATATCTTCCCACTCAAGTAGTCTCACTTCTCACTTGAGTCTTTGCCTCATTAGTGGCAATTTCACAGCAGTTTTTCCTTCTTCATTTTTTTTTTTAAAGGCAGGTTTAAAATTGCTAATTGCACCTGTCCTGCGATGCATGTGTGGTATAGTTCATAAAAATAAGATTGATTTAATTAACATAATGTGCAGACAAAGCTCGTAATGTTTGAGCTCAATGCACAGAGTAGAAACATGCTAAAACTTCTGGGGGTTTTTGTTTTTTATTTTATTTTATTTTATTTTATTTTATTTTATTTTATTTTATTTTATTTTATTTTATTTTATTTTAT
>JAVCKT010019475.1:0-17083 GCA_032273925.1 Rhynchotus rufescens | reverse complement strand
TGTTCCTCTGTAGCAAAATTAATTCCATTTTCACTAGGCTGAGATTTTGCTGTTCATTTTTTATCAGACTAAAACCACGCCTTATTTGTTAGAGTATGTGACACTATCAATTGGAATGAGAACTGGATCAGCATTTTCTTATCCACGTCCAGCTCCCAAATAAATCCTAGTGATAAAGTTCTTTTCTAAAGTTCTATAAAGTCATTCATATAGCTGTGACATTATTTCTTTAATCTATGGAAAAAAAAGATTTCCTCAGAGCTTAAATACAACATGTGACTCAGAATCAATTTCTGAAAGAAAAATATTGTCTGTGCTGCTTATATTGTTTCATTCTGGCTAATGCCTAGGAAGTCCAGTCACCTCTAGGTTGTCTATGTTCTTATTACCAGTCTCAATCCTGAGTCACTTAAGTGTGGTTGAAAACACAGATGCTGTGTTTTAGTGCAGGGTATTTCCTTCCCTCATATCTGAATTGTAGAAATATTTGGTCATCCACAATATGACCATTCACTGGCTGGAAAGTTGATTTTGCTCTTACTGTGGCTCGTAGACTATAGGGGAGTCCAAGAAGTTGGCAAAAAAGGAAATTAGTCAACTACTCATATTTCATATGGAAGTATAGTCTCAATATTTTTTAGAGGATGCTGCATATTTCTGGGGAAAACACCTTGGTATACTGGAAATTAAACTATTTTAAACTACTTCAGGCAATGCCAGTCTCTAAAAATGCTACAGTCAACATATGAAACTGTAATTTGTTCTGTACATAAATTCATGGCAGAGCTTCAAAGCAATTTGTAAGGGAATTAATCATCTTTCTCCCTCATATACTATCTATCATCAGTCTTTTTAATTCACCAAGAGCTCTTTCATGGCTTCTGCCAGATATCGTTTGCAAAATGTTTCTGAAAACATCTCTTTTCTCGTATCTCCTAACTCTATGGATAATTTTCATGCATGGGAATAGCAGCTCTGCTTAATTTGTTTTTAAATATTTGTTTTGAGTCCAAACAGGTATACATGTCTTTTTGAAGTGTTAACAGTATTTCTCTGCAATTACTGGCATGAAATTTAATCAATTCCTCCTAAGCAATATGTTTCCTACTAATTCCAATTATTACTCTGAATATTTACTGAAGACATTTCAGGGGAATGTCTGTTATTCACACTCCACTAAAAATCTGACACAAACTCTTGACAAAAATAATCCTGTGCAAAGTTAATTCTAACAAAATTTTGGGCTACTATGTTAATGGCTGAAATAATCTCTTAACTCTTACTTCTCCTTATGATTAATGTTAGCCGATTGCCATCATATACTGCTTCCTGCACAAAAGGTGATGCATGATTGTTATCAGCACTATTCAGATACATCTTTGATGACTGAAGAAGTGCTTCTTCCAAGTGAGTGAGAACTGTGAAAAGACCTGTCAAGTATATTAAATATTAAAAAGTAGAAATATAGAGAGAATTTTCACAATTTCACGAATTCTTAATATATGACTATTTAAAGGGAAGAATTATGCTGTTTTAGGAATTATATTCATTTTTTTCTGCAATATTATTCTGCAGCAAGATGACAAAAGGTGTGTTTTTTTTCTTTTGAGAAAACCATTACAAAGTTACAAAAGCAGAAAATAAGCACCTGTAATGTTAAGGATAAAATACTCATATTGCTACTCTATTTCTTTGAGTGTAGTATATTGACTGTAGTTTACAAGAACAATTTACAATAAATGATTTTAGGGGGTACAAGATGATGTTCTTTCAAAGAAAATGATTTTGTTGGATAAAAAACATTAAAAGCTGAGGTTGGTCTTGAGAAGAAATTAAGGTATGTTAAATCACTAGTTACATAAGATGACAGGCTGAAATCACTGATACAGTCAGATGCCTGATTTTCTATGAGAATTCTATCTAATTTTATCTAATTAATCTAATTTTCTGTGATAAATGTAGTAATGACATAACTACTTTTTATAACATTAAAACAATATCATAAAAGATAAAGAGGATGGGCAGTCTTTTCAGAAATATTTTTGAAAAAGAGTTGTGGTAAAAAAAATGATCATTACATTTGTTTGACATTGTCTTACCTAAAGAATAAGCGTCTATTAAATGAAATCCGTAAGCTATGACAAAGGTCTTCTTTCTGAAAGAAAACTTATGTGCATTTAAGACACAAGAAGAAATATATCAATGGAGGAACTATCCTAGCCAGCTTTGATTGGGCTAAAACAACTTACTCGTCACACTTCTCAAGTTGGAAACAAAAGGGAAATTAAAACCCTCAAATCTGCCTTGGGCATGAAAAAGAAAGAAGAAATTTTAACAGGTTCTAAGAAGATTCTAGTGGAAAAATAGTGACAGCAGGACAGAATGAAGCTTGGACTTTTTACTATAGACTCATAATCTGCTTCTCTCTGCCATCTGAAGGCAAATGTGGGAAGTGTTTGAAACATTTAGGGTTTGAATAAGCAGAAAGTATCTGTAGGTGTTTATTGTTCTTACCTTTACTCTGCCTGCTGCTGCTTTGGTGATACCTCCTTCATTCTGAAAAGGCTTCTTTGACTCACTTATGTGGCTAATATGTTTAAAGGATAAAGAGACTTGTATTAACTCCTATGGGTAATACAGGCTATACAGGCTACTACCCTGGGATCTGCTCCAAGGGTAAATTGCAAAATTGTGAACTGCGCTTGTACTAGGAGAGAAATGAAAGAAACCTGTCACATCAAGGGAGCTGTCATAAGGATTAAATGAGATCTCCAGAAGAGCTTTATGAATGATTCACTTTTTGATTCAACTGGCTCAAACTCAGAAAGGAAAATACATCAGTTTGGATTGGCCTCTGACCAAGGTATTTTTTAAACCAAAATGGAAAATAAGAAATATGATTTCAGCTTCAACAAAGCAAGGTAGAGAAATTCCTCAGCAGACTGCAGTACTAAGTTTCTTTCCTTCTTTCTAAAGACATATTTCACTAATGAGAAGTATGCTTAGTTATCATGATATAGACTATTCTGTGGTGAATCTTCCTCTGCCTCCCTCCTCTATTTGATGCAAACATTAATCTAAAAATCAGGTGTAAGGCTGAAAACTATAGGTGGGTTAAGCCACCTAAACATAACCATCTAGTTTAGCTGCCCTGTGAGTGCAGCGTTCCCATATAACAGCCTGATCTTTGTTATGTTATGGTATTTGAGGTAGCCCCAAACAGCTTAGCCATCAGCAACAGCATTAGCAAACCTGTAGTCTCATTTTCAGTTTCTCTCAACTCAATTTGCATCTAAATAACTATCCAAGATAAACATGTACAATAGGAAGATCATGGGCAACCTATTATTAAATAGTTGACAGATTCATTATCTGACACATGAATTCATTATTAGTTTATATCTGGTTAAAACTTAAAGATCAGTATTGCCTGAAGTAGTTTTTGATGAGAGAGAGGAGTGGAAGGATGGCTTTAAGCTCTACACTATCTTCTCTCTCCTGTCCATGCAGCAGAAATTGTTCTATCTTCAGAAACTAAGACTTACTTACAATATCTTTTGCATTCCGGTAACTCTCTTTCCTTTGCTTCTAACACTTATTTCAAACTGGAGGCATGATTGCATTAAAAAAGGTCACTTTAACTGTATTTCTTGCCTCATAGCAAAAGAAGGGCTAACACTAAATCCAAGCAATATGACAAATGAAACTTCTCTCGCTCTTGGTATGCCTTTATACAAATCTTATGAACAAGTTGGTATATCCTAGAATTTTATGGGATTTTTTTCTATCTTTCTTTTACATATATATATATTTTTTTTTCTGCTGGTGCTATTTCTAGTTAGTTGAGCATGCGGTTGAGCATATTGAAATGAGTAGAAGACATACTGACATCAATGAATTAAGTCACATTTATCTGCAACTTCATTTGCAATTTTTAATGTCAGTAATAGCAATCTTAACACAAAAGAAATTACATTGTACAATGCATTTTGCAGTTCTGAAAATTAAATAATCCTTTTCTTTACAACAAATCTGGGAACTGTATTTTCTGTTTTTCTTTTAATATTTTTTATTATTTAGTATTTTTATTAATATGCCTTTTTAAGGAACAAAAATTCATCACAATTTAAGCAGAGCAGAATGGAGTTAGATCATTAAAAAATGATCACATTGCTAAAACAGTGTCTCTTGTTGGTTTGGGGCCAAAATTCTTCTGGGGGTGTTCCTAGCTTCCAAATTTCTTCTGCTTCTTAATCTGCCAGGAACGATTTGAGAGATGTATACACATAGAATCTGAAGTGCTATTGCTATACACTGTAATGTTAGTCTTTCAATATCTGCAATATAAATGCAGTCTGAAAATTAGTTACATCCTGTATACTTGCTCAAATATACAATCACTTCATATTTCCACCCCTCAGCTTAAAAGATCCTTACTAATTATAAACTAGTTTTTATAAACTAGTGTGGTTCATTGCAGTTTATCTGTGAAGGTCTGTTTCAGAAGACCTTCAAGCAACATCTATGTATGCCATATCCTGCTCAGATACTCAGCAAGCCTATACTTTTAATATATTCTATTATCAGGTTGGTGATACTGGATGTTTTAGTTCAGTCTGTAGTTGCATTGGCCTCTTAGAACATGTTCATGGTATTAAGTAAGCTTCAACGGCTACTTCCTTCCTTACATTGAAATAATCTCTGACCTATGCATATGTGAAGATGTATAACGATTGTATAGTGTAGGTTGCATGTTGCAGCTCATATGCTCCTTAACAGTGAAGAAAATTTTATGTTGGTGAATAACTAATAATAGGAGACCTTCAAATATTCTGTAAATTCAGTGCATTTAAGTACCCAGACTCTTATTTAATGTAATTAGTTCTCAGCTCCTAATCATAGTACTAAAAAACCTTAATCTTTAAAAAGGAGCTGACATTGATTTTAAGTTTCAGGTTTTTTTCATATTGTTCAGCGCTACTTGCCTTGTCATTTGCTTTTAGAAAACTAATTAAAAAATCATTCTTTATTTCCTTTCCCTTTCTTTTCCTCAAAATGTTAAAAGCTGTGTACATTCATAAAAGAAATGACTTAGGCAAGTAGTCTGGGGAAAAGAAGGAAATCTCATTAGCTAATGCATTAAAAACAATCCAGACTTCTAAAAAGCTACTGCCAGAAATGGAAGAAATTACTTTTGCCTCAGGCAGGATTTGCAGTATAAGGCTTTTCTTCCTCCATCATTTCCTCTGCAAAGTGAAGATTATTTCACCATCAAAAGCAACACATGGTGTATGATTTTCCTTTTTTTTGTCCTTCTGGAATAAAATCTTCACTACCTTCATGAAAGTATTCGTGACTTTGACTTTGCTGCTTCTCTCTTAAAGTCCTGAAAAGTTTCTCTGTGGTGTGAGGCTTCTTTCCTGGAGATTTTGGGCTATACAAGTAGCAAAATAGTAGTATAAAGAAAAGGGGGATCACATGTGGGAGTGTTTTGGAGTACCACGGTTGTAGGCAATGTGTTCAAGAGATTTAATTTTATCGTTCAACAAATCAGGGTTCTATAGTCTTTTCTATATCTGGAGCAATCCCTTTTTGAAATGGGCCCTTAGGATCTGTGATGCTCCTGTGGTCTATGGTATGAAACCAACTGGAAATCGTTGGTTAATGGCTTGAAATTAGACTAGTGCAGAGGTGATGACTAGAGGTATGTATGTGCATACTATACCACACTGTGCACACATACTGTGCACACCAGAATTTTATGCACAGAGCAACTCACTGACCCTGAAGGCAGGAATAACATACTGTGGTGCTTATTGTGGCTTATGAAGATGCAGCCAGTAGCCATGCTATTTTTGGAATATAACCTCCTTAGATGATGCTCCATAACAGCACAATTTCATGCTTGAGTACTCGAGTAATGAAAGGGTCTGAGTAAGATCCTTATTATAACATAAGATATGTAACAATTAGTATAAAAATGGATAAATACACTTCAAAACTGAGTTCAGGTAAAATTTTAACCAAAAATACTGAGTAGACATTATTTATTCAGAAATACTGATTAGTCTGTGTCTTCTTACTTTAAAGGACAGAAGGTAGTGTCACTAGTAAGGATTTATCTTTTATCCTAAAATAGGCATGTAAAATTAGTCAGCTGTACTACACTGTGATCTACCTTTCTTTTTCTTCCTACAGGTGTATAGTCCTAAATTAAATTCTTGTCTACACAGATTCAGCTTGAAAGCATGTTCTGCAACTTCTAGGGTGCAATTTACCCAATCTATCTTAGAAGTCTTCTTTGAGATGAGATGCACCATGCTCTGAAACAACCTAGTTCACTCCATTGACTATAAACAAGGTCTAAATGACTTCTGCTGCAGACAGCTACATTTGGCTAGACAATTCCCACACACTGTGCCTAATGTGCAGCTCATAGCTGCAGGCACTCTTAAATCATCTCAGAATAATGAATATCCCCAGTGGTTTATATATCCTTCTGGAATAGTATATAAGCATTTGTTGAAGCTGTTCTAATAAATTAGCAGCCAAACTGGCATCAAGATCAAGGGAGAGTAGTGATACTCTAAACCACACTTCATATTTCTACTCCTGACCGGTCCTGAGAACTGGTCAAATTCATTGAATTCATCCTTGACACAATATGCATTTGAACTAGGCACAAAATCTTTATCCGAAGTCACATTTTGTCATAGGATAAATTCAGTGATGTGTGCCAGACCTAACTCTTACAGCATTCCAGCTTGCAAAACACAAGGTTTATTTTGTGCAAGCCTAGCAAATTTAGATTTGTTTGAAAGCAGAGACAATATAGACATACTGTATAACTTTGTGGTGCTTTGTGAGATGATGGGAAATTTTCAGTGAGATCAGACCTTTGTTTCACAGAGCTGCTTGTGAAGACTGACAAAGAACAGTCTGGTTCTCTGAGTTCTATTCTCATTTTCAAAATTTAGTAATAGTGAAGGAAGTTCAAGACACCTGCTTAACTACTCTTACTAGTCTGTTTTGGGCTTTTTTGCTTGCTTTTGCTTCTCATCCCTCATTAGCTTAACCTACAGGTTTTAAAGGATTATAAGAGAAAATGGCATCATTTTCCTATTACACAGATGGAGAACAGAAGGACTCAGAACATCTATTTGATATATAGTGAGTAGGCCACTGGAAAATTCAGAATTAAAATGTATTTTATTAAGTCAGTCTACGAGAAATAGCACTCCATATATGAGAACTAGTATAAAATGTGTGCATAGCCTCTAAGCATCAGAATCATCAGTGTTTAATTTTCCATTTCATTGCACTGACACTTTCAAAACAGGCAGAGAATATGTTCTTGGACAATTAATTCACTTTCAGTGATGCAGACACTGAATATTCTCCTGAAAAGTTGTCCCAGGGCAAATAGAGCCCAGCATAGTTGGTTTGAGCTGCTACTAGGTTGCTCATATCAATACTCTATACTAATCACAGGTCAGAATCTGATGCTTTCGACTACACATTCTTCTTGTTGTCTTTTTTTTTTCTTTTATTTCATGTATTGGCAGAGATATGAAATAATAGTTATGACGATTCTTCATTTTAGTTGGCAATATGCAAAAGGAGACAGAGAGGCAGAAAAAGGAAATCCAGCTAGACTGAAGTTCTTAGTTACCAATAGTTAATGAAAAAATAAATACCGGGATAACTAAAAGTGGATTCTCTTACAAACAGGTAGAGGGTTGATTATTCTTCTAAGAATGAAATAATTTTAGTAACAAATATAAAATATAGACCATGTGGTACAGTGGTAATAAACTCTGAAGATTACCCAGTGAAGGAAGAGAACTTGAATAAATGTTCTGTATTTATTTGGCCCCAAAGATTTGGACATAACATCTCAAAAGCTTTGTATTTCAGTTTAAGAGACGGCTGAAGAAAGTTTGAAAAACATATTTGAAGAGCATATATAAAATGAAAACTTGCATATGCCAAGCATTACTCCATGGAGACTTGAAAGGGCCAAGAAATAAGCCCTGCAGAGAGGCCACCTTGCACTACAGATCGTATGCACTGCCCTCGGGCTCTGCACACAATCCCAGCACTGCCAGGGACAGCCCCACCAATTCTGGTGTGAGAGTCATGGTAACTGCTTTTGGCTGGGTCTGTAGTACCTCATTGTTTCTATAGATTTCAGTTGTTTGAGATACATTAAGGCAACACAGAGATGTGAACCATATTTCACTAGTCTGGATGCCCTGAAGGAGTTGAAGCGGAGATGAACACAGGCTATTCCTATTCTCCACGTTACAAAGCTCACTCTGGAAAGTCACCCTGGCTAAAGTAATGTAAAATGCACACTGTTCTCAGGTTAAGTTTTCTTGTGCTCTGGGTTGGAGGTGAGATTTTAGAATGAAGAGACTTAAATAATCACACTGTCAGCAGATTTAATGTCCATTGGGAGACTCCTTTGTCTTGCTCCAGAATGGAGTATATGAATCTAACAGAATGAACCATTAGGCAAAGGAGTGATTACAAATTTGCCTTTGGGAGTTTGAGATTAAACTGGGTGGTGATAAACGGGGCCAAGTCCAGTTGGAGGCCTGTGGCCTGTGGTGTCCTGCAGGGGTCAGTCCTGGGCCCAGTGCTCATCAACCTGTTCATCAACAACTTGGACGAGGGCACAGAGTACACCCTGAACAAGTTTGCAGATGATACCAAACTGTGTGGAATGGCCGACAGTCCGGAGGGCTGTATTGCCATTCAGAGAGACCTGGACAAGCTGGAGAATGGTGCAGAAAGGAACCTCATGAGGTTCAACAAGGCCAAGTGCAGGGTGCTGCACATGGGCAGGAATAACCCCAGGCACCAGGACAGATTAGGGGTTGACCTGCTGGAGAGCAGCTCCACGGAGAGGGACTTAGGAGTCCTGGTTGATACTAAGTTAACCATGAGTCTGCAGTGTGCCCTTGTGGCCAAGAAGGCCAATGGGATCCTGGCCTGCATCAGGAGGAGTGTTGCCAGCAGGTCAAGGGAGGTGATCGCCGGATCACCCGGCGATCTCTCTACTCAGCTCTGGTGAGGCCTCACCTGGAGTACTGTGTGCAGTTCTGGGCTCCCCAATATAAGAAGGACGTGGAGCTTCTCGAGAGGGTCCAGAGAAGAGCAAGATGATTAAGGGAATGGAAGATCTCTCGTATGAGGAGAGACTGAGCTGGGCCTGTTTTCTCTGGAGAAGAGAAGGCTGAGAGGGGATGTGATTAACATGTATAAGTTCATGAAGGGAGAATGCAGGGAAGAAGAGGACAAGCTCTTCTCATCAGTGGCCAGCGATAGGTTGAGGGGTAATGGACATAAGCTGAAACACAGGAAGTTCCATCTCCAGGTGAGGAGGAACTTCTTTACTGTGAGTGTGACAGAGCACTGGAACAGGCTATCCAGGGAGATTGTGGAGTCTCCTTCTCTGGAGGTCTTCAAAACCCCTCTGGATGCCACCCTGTGCCACATGCTCTAGGTGTCCCTGCTTGAGTGAGAAGGTTGGACTAGAGGTCCCTTCCAACCTTGAATATTCTGTGATTCTGTGTCCCTTCCAACCTTAAGCATTCTATGATTATATGATTCTATAACAGTTTCAACATATATTAATACTTTCATATTCTTACTGGCTTACAGTGTTCATATATTAAATACAAATATTTGTTGTGTTTTATGCATTTTATGCATTTTAATAAAATTACAGATATTTTTATCTTTGTAAAAATATCTATACTATTAAGCAAAATTAAGCAGTATTTAGAATTTTATAAATGTCATTTTTCTAAAATTTACAGGCTGTGTAAATTCATTTGAAGAATTTTAATCAATATAGCTCTTTTAACCTTTTCAGAATAATGCTGGCATATGCTGAAAATATTAGAAAACATAAATTTGTATAGGAATCAAAAATATATATATTTTTAAGCTATACTTTTATATATTTTTCCTTTTTGTCTTTTCATTCACTAAATCAATTTGAGAGATACACTTCATATTATTTTTAAGTCTACCTGTGGGATTTGAAAATAAGTCAGGATGAAAGCTTGATCTTCCATACATTTGGAAGTCACTTGCCAAGTCATCTATTCTTGCATGAAGTAACAGCAACTTGACATTTGTGCTTTTGACACACAGATCAATTAATATTTCCTTAGAGCATTCTTTTTTCTTTTAAAGGTTAACAGATTTTTGAGAGTGAATGTAGTTTCTGTAGAATGAAGAACTTTTATACACTATCAGTTTGATTAGAGCAGTGTCCTTTATGACTCTAAGGTTGGATTTTCTTCCAAGAGGAATCATAGAACACGAATTCTAAAACTTTGGCATGATGAGTATTTCTTCATAATAATACTATTAACTGTAGTAGGAATTCCAGTAAGTTAACAATCAACATCTTACGCTTTCTTTAAGTGATATGCCCAGCCCATGTTGAACACATTTGAAGGAAGAGAGTTTTGTTTGTTTGTTTGATATGTTGATATTGTTTTTTATTTTCAGTAAGCCAATAAGTTAATTGTGGATATTTATTTTGCAGAATGGGCCAAAGGCTAAATTATCTTCCTAATTCATGGGAAACTACAGCTTAGAATAAGATTATTGTAACTCAGTCTTTCAAAAATTACAGTCAATGTTTGAATATCAGGGATCAGGAGTTACTCAGATTGCACCTAAAACTGCTACTCTTTTTTTAAAGAACACAACACTATTTTTTTTTTCTGAAAGTGGATGTTTAGGATATATTTGTATAATATTGTGTATATATCTTTCTTTAGTGATTTTTTTTTTTGTTATTTTATAGATGTTATCTGTCTCAATGTGAATAACGAACTTGAGAAATAGAATCCTTGTTATAAGTCTGGAAGATATTTCATGCTACTTACTGTTTACAATTATTTGATACTGATCACTTGCATGCTGAGTGTGTGTTAATATTCTAGCTACAAGTAGTTAATGAGTATTAGCCATGATAAAGATATGGAAACTTCTGCAGTTGGTTCTCTGTCTCAAAAGAACATATCATTATTAGCAGATCACCCTCTGATGGTTCCACCATCACCCTTAGATCACAACAGTGTTATGGAAGGATTCTCAATAAAATAAAAGTGTTTTTTGGAGGAGCAAATTTTCCTTTACATGGCATTTGTTACCTTCATTTTATTGTGGAAGAATTGTTTGAAAAGGGGGAATTAGAGAAAAATTAGGTCCTGACAAAAGTTATAGCATTACAGAAGCTTGCTTGGGATCCTCCCCCTCTCCTTAGCCTTTGTGAGGCCACATCTGGAGCACTGAGTACTTTGTGAGGCCACATCTGGAGTACTGAGTCCAGTACAAGAGAGACATGGAGCTATAGGAGTATAGGGCCACAAAAATGATTTAAGAACTTTTTTTGCTGTTGAGGGTGACAGAGCACTGGAACAGGCTGCCCAGAGAGGTTGTGGAGTCTCCTACTTGGCAGAACCTCAAAACTCACCTGGATGTGATCCTATCTGACGTATTCTAGCTGACTCTGCTTGAGCAGAGGACTTGGACACCACAATCTCTAGAAGACCCCTTCAACCTCAACCACACTGTGATTCTGTAATGATTGGATACGAAAACATTTCTCATATGTGGAAAGGCTGAGAGAGCTGGAATTGTTCAGCTTTCTTCGGAATGTGATGTATATCAGACACATACAGAGTAACAGGGTTAATATGAAGCACTTGATATGAAGCACATCATTTAAATGAGCAATTTTAATCAACATCAGTTGGTTTAGTTTAGAATTACATTTCTTTAATCAGCTTTCTACTGACCTTATGGATTCAAGTATTTCAAATTTCAAAATAGCTTTAAATTATTGTGTTAGTATTCTTAGGTAGAGCTCATGCTGATAACTATGGGTACAAATACGCTGAAAATAGGTTACGGATTACAGATTATATTTAAACAACCTACTCTATGATATAACAGATCATATAGATAACTATTAAGGCATCTTTAAAAATCTTGATGTCTATAAAAGATCAGTGCACTTTTCCATGCTTCAATGCTTCACCTAATTATCTTAATAATAATAATAACAATAATAATAATAATAGATAACAATAAAGCTGACAGAATTAGGCAGTGTGAATAAATTATAGATTAGACCTGACAGTAAGCAAAAGAATACCTAAGTGAATTTACTATTTATAACATATATTAAAAAATTATAATGACCTAATTTAGTCGTTATTTGTTATTTCTCCCAGCAATCCCCACTGAAGCCAATGAAAAAATATTCTGGAATTAACACAAGTGTGACAGACCAAAAAAATTGGAGGATCACATTTTCCTTTCTTGTAGAATCCCATGATACCATCCTCCGTATTTGCATAAAGCTTTCCGTAGTTTTTCAAAGTGTTTTTTTTTTTATATTTTTCAAAATGAATTTTTGAAAAAAATTGTTGTAGTCCTTTTGGATCACTTAAGAAATTGATTAAAATTTGAAAAGATTAATACTTTTAAGATTATTTAATTGATTAAAAGATTTTTTTTTTCTCAGAAGTTCTGCAGTGTTTTTTTTAATATAATTTTGACCCATTGTAGTAACACTACAACATAATGGCACTGAAGAAGGTCTACTTTATCTATAAAAGAAAAAAAAAAGGTTCAAGGAAATTTTTCACTAATGCCTCTAAGCTTTTTTCTCACATGTAAAAGAAATTCTCCTTTAAATCATTTTTTAAGATGACACTCAGGCAATGTGTGTGTGTGTATGTATGTGTGTTTTTAATAAGTGGAAGGTATTTTTGAATTTTCAATATATAATTAAAATTGTGCCAACAAGCATGTGTAATGGACAGAGATGATATAACAGTAAGGGAAAAACAAGTAAGGCTGAACCAAGATTTTGTAGTACATTATAAAAAAGCATATGAAGTTTTCCTGTCTGTATAAACTTGTTTTTCTTGTTTATTATCGTCATTTCTAAAAGTTTTCATTTGTTTTTCATGTTTTTTTTTTTCATAAAAGAGTACAGTAACTGCATATCAAAGATAAATTTTGTTTCATCCTCTTCTCCATCCAGATTTGCGATAAAGGTTTGTTGTCCCATTATGCAAAAGTCCTAGGAACATATTGTCTGTCATTGTGAAGTTCCAATTCAAAGATTATTTTTATAGACAACATAGGAGAAATCTTTCATTAGGAAAAAAAAAAAAAGAGGATTGTGACAAACACACATTTTCTGCTTCCTTTTGTACAAAGAAAATAGAACTAAAAGGAAAGATAATTGGAAGCCCATTTAAAAAATGAAATATCTATTGGCTGTCTCTAATATTTCACAAGTTTGGAGATAAAAGGTATTCTTTTGACAGCAATCATTGTTCAGGCTGTCATCATCCAAGTTGGCAATTTCATCACTTCACAGCATACGCATCATTAAAAAATGGGAAAAATCCAGATGAGGGGCAAAAACAGGAAGAAAATCAACAGGAAGGAAACATCTGTGGCATCAGTGCTCAGAATGCCTATACTTATTTTTGTTTTTTCGATCACCTTTGTATACTGTTTTAGATTCTGCTGCTCTTGTGTTCTGTTTTTAGATTCTTCAGCAATTCTCAGACCAGGAATGACATGAGGCTGATTTGGAAACAGGTAACCAAAACTACCAAGTCCTCCAATGAAAACCATTGTTGCAAAGTCTCTCTCTGTGTATATATATATGCACCTACAGTGTATTGTCCATTTTCATTTATTTACTTTAAAATACTTTTTTTTTTTCTTTTTATTTTTTTCTATTTTTTTCAGTTTGGCATCTGACATCAGAGAAACGTTCATGTTCTCTTTGAATCATAGTTAGACAATCTGAGATCCAAGGCTTAGAGCAGGAAATTACTCAGAAGATTTGGAAGTAGACAAGCCAAATGGAGTCTGATTTGGGAAATATATATTGCCTGAACTTCTGATTGCTGCTCTTTCTAGAAATGATGCTTCTGCTTCCATTTTGAATTTGTGCCTTTCTAAAGACAGTTTAACTGCAGAAGAGCTTTCTCTGCAGGATGAATCACCTGAAGATTGTCTGCAAGCCTGTAGTTTTTGTAAGAGCAGGAACAAGGTCAAAGTAAGCCAAAGGGATATGCTAATGAACAGGCAGGGCTTACAATTGTTTCAACTGTTTCACTGGTGCATTGCAGCAAACACATTTCTGGTGTCTTCACATTTGGTTAAAGAATGTATATGCATTCTTTTTGATTTATACATGGGCAGCCAATTTGATGATTAAATACACTTGATTAGGCAGAAGAAAAAGGCTCTTAGTAAACACTAGATTTTTATGAAGTATCCTGATTACCTTATGACTTCCTTTTCATTGATTTAATGACCTCTACATTTTATACCACAGTAAGAAGTATAGCTCACTCATGCTAGGGTTTATTTCTGTATGACAGAAGCTTAATAAGCATTATAACTTAGGACACTGTACATCTCTGCTTAACTGACACATTTTTGGGATATGTATATTTTTAGGTGGCTGGGGATAACCATAAATATTTTGTTTAAAAATACAGCAAGCAAAGTAAACAACTACCTTTATATCTTAAATCACACTTATGACAAGAGGAAGAATCATTAACTCTCAGACTTTAACTGGGAAGGACACATTGGCTTATAGATTCCTTTGCTTTACTCTTGCAAAATATTTGTCCAGTGATTAAGATAATTTATTTGTCTGAGATTAAGAGAAGTTTTCTACCATATTTACATTTGAAAATACACATGCTTCATATATTTATTTTTGCATTCTACAAAATATTGACTTTCCTTAGTTAACTATAATTCCCTGAGGTTCTGACTTCTACTGACTACTTCTGTGAAAAAAAAAAAAAAAAAATTAAAACAACAAATCAATTTAAAAAAAACTGAATCCCCTTTAAACAGATGGGCTTTGGACATGCCAAGCTAACTCATTTTTTAAAGACTTAGGTCATATTCTAGCATAGTTTTCAACCATTTAATGGAAGTTATGCAGAAATTGGAGCCAGACTTCACTCAGATGGGTTCAGTGTAATAATGAGAAGGAATTCACACAATTTTAATAAGAGAAAATAAATTTAAAGATTAGGAAAGGAAAAAAAAATGCTGTGAGAGATGAAACACTAGAATGGAGACATTGTAAAATCTTCGTCCTAGGGCATACTTGACTGGATACTACCTTGAGCAACCTAATCTGAATTTTAAGTTGGTTCTAGAGTTGGATCAGAGTTGAAAATGGATTTGAAATTCATTTTAAATGAAACAGTGAGTTTCAGCCCTCATAAAATGAAATTTGGACAGCCTAGTTTTTGACAGTCAATAACGATATTGAAATCTGAGTTTGAACTAATTAGTACTGCTTTTAATATGCACAATGGAGGTGAAAGTAACTGAATAAGAATGAAAAATAAACTGTTCTGTAACTGAACAAGAATGAGAAATAAACTCTCCCTGTATAGGTGGCTTAAGTAGATAAACACCAAGAAATAATTTAAAGTATTATTGAGAGATTGTAATATTAATTGTTTCCTGGACATTTCTTCTACTAAGGAATAAGAGGTGCTAGATTAGAGTACTTTTAAATTGACATTTGACCTGTACCTTAATTGCATTTAGAAAATAATGAACATTTGGCATCTTTGTTTAACAAAATGGTTTTCTTAAAGGAATTTGGGCAATTGAGCTTTGAAATCACACTGCTCAGGGAGAAGAGAGTGTTAACATCAAATATTTCAGCCTGTTTGCAGCTTGCATAGATTAAAGCTGGAAAATGTGTAATCACCTATTATGAGTGGTTCACATCAGGAGAAGCATCACATAAAAGTAAACAGAAGAACCAGGAACACAACAGAAGCAGGAACAGGTAAATTGCTGTAGGTCCTAAATAATGAAAATGATTAAATGAAGTACACTGTACTGGATAGTAGATTGAAATTTATCCATAATCTTTTCTTTACTCAAATATAACCCCCAAAAAAGATATAATTTTGAAGAATGTTGCAAGGACAAAGCAACTAAATGTTTTTCTATGTGTTCAAAATGTGATACTTGCCAGCAAAATGGAATTTGAGATCCAGGGAAATATAGTAACACATGAATACTGACAATTGGTATCTATCTTTAAACTAGAATCAGTTGTTCCAAATGACAGTTAAATCTGCAAGTATTTCCACTTCTGAAAAGTACAAAAAAAGCTATTTTCTATGAGACTTTTAAGACATATTTACTAGAAATCTGTCCTAAATTTTTGCTAATAGTGGCATACAATTTGTTACCTGAGTTTGACATTATTAGAGAGGCTAAATTATATGATAATCCAAATCTCAGTCATTGAAGAGGAAAAACACAATCTCTGTTAACAAATTATAATTTAAGAGCATACTTTCTTATATTTAAACTGTTTACTGGCCTTATATTACTGTTATGTTCCATCTCCTGAAAAAGATGTTTTATTTCTGAACCATATTGTGAAACATTTGACATGTAATATACCCGTTGAAGCAAAAGCTATCTGAGAAACTATGCTGATATATAGGAATAGAAGAATCACAAACACAAAAAGAAGAGAAATCAAGAAGCATCACAGGCACACAAAGAAGAGAAAGAAAAATAAAATTAAAGTACATAAAAGTCTTTCCTTTGGCTCAATAAATTTTCAACGCTCTCTAAAAACCAGTCTGCATTGCCAAATGATTTCCTCCAAACTCCATGTTTTTACAGTAGTATCAGTCTAGAGATTTCTTCTAACTTTAGCTAAGAAAAAATGCAACCCACTAGTAAATTTTAAATTAATTTCTTTCCATAGATGCTGAGCACACCAATTCTCCCACTGGAGTAAGAATACCAATATATTCTCAACTGTTCTTGGGAATCAGGTTATTTTGATAGAGTCCACTCTACCCAGCTTTTTGCATATATTGACTTCTAACCATATAGGTTTACTTTCTCGGTTTTCCTCACAGGCCAAAGTAGATATAGTGACTTACAAAGTCTTGTGTTGCTTCTTAGAAAAATAAATCAAAACAAATAAAAAAAAAGAATCAAAATATTA
>JAVCKT010019474.1:0-20120 GCA_032273925.1 Rhynchotus rufescens | reverse complement strand
CGCTGAGGCGGCGGAAGCGGCGCGTGTGGCGGAAGCGGCGGCATCTGGCGGCGGGGAGCGCGCGCCGTTGTGCCCCGTGAGGAGACGCGGCGGGAGCCCCTCCGGGAAGCGGGAGCCCCCCCGGGAAGCGGGAGACCCCCCGGGAAGCGCGCGGGGCGGCGGTTGCGGTGGAGCGGGTAGCGAAGGGGCTCGTCGCGCCGCCCGTTAAACGGGGAGCGCGGGGACAGAGGAATCCTGAGGGGTCCTGAGGGGGATCCTTTAGGGATCAGTGCCCGCCTTGAGGGAAAGGCAGCGGCGGGGCCGTAAAAACGAGGAGCCGTTTTGAGCAAACGAGGTGAATTCTCACTCGTGCTCGTGGGCAGCCCCGGAGAGTTACCGGTGCTGCCCGTCCGCAGGCCAAAAGCTTTTTATTATATATATATATATTTCCTTTGTTTGTTTGTTTAAATCGAAAGCCCTGGAAGCAGCTGCCCTGTCCTGCAATGTGCGCTTTGCTTTGCGTAGCGTTTGTTACACGGTGAAGCTCAGAGACTGCAGTTTTAGCACCTGGTCTGGGTTGTTTCGGGCAATTTGGAAGAATTACTAAGATAAATTTAGAAAAAAAAATGAAAGAAGAAACTTCAGAAAACCAGGAAAATGGCTATTCCAAATATAGGGAATGGCAATGGAATGGAACAGGGAGAGTGGGAGGCTTTGTTCAGGTGGGAAGGGCACTAAGAAAATTGGTAAGTGGTAAAGATTAGTGGGAGGGAAGAGGTGAGAGGAGGGGATTGCAACAGGCAGGTGTGGAGGGAAGAGCAGGGCCAAATAACCTGGGAAGAGAGAAGAAAGAGTGGGTTTGGTCTCGGTTACTGGTGCCAAAATAGGTGAGAAGACACCAGTTCCAGCCGGAGATAGAAAGGAAAGGGCAGATGTGGGTGCCGTATGGAGAGGAAAACCCGAACTTGCAACATGTAATTTTGGAAGTCAATTATCAATAAGCATGGTATCTTTTTAACTAAATGTGCCTATCCTGTGGTTTAGATAGGCACTAAATGTGCGTATCCTAGGTTTATCCTAGCCTAGAAAGGTTGCAATATTAGTGTTCATATTCCTGCCTGTAGAGGATGGTCTGCTGTTGTCACAGATTTATGTTATTCAAAGAACCCTTTTTCTTTCTTTTTCTTTTTTTTTCCCCCTCCTTTGACGTTGGTCAGTTACAGCTTTCAGTAGATGACAAATGAATATGGATTTCATTCTGCAGAATAACCTTGAGCATGCCTTATAGTGCTTCTGGTCTGCTAATAAAATGAAAGTTGAAATACTGCTATTGTGGATTTTCTTTATTTTTATGTTTTGGCAGGGACGAGTATGCTGAACCCACCTGAACTGGTGCTGCCTCGTTCTAGGGGGAAGTCCTGGACAGTCCTTTCCAGACTTGTCCACTGCATGAACAAACCTGTTACTGACTGAGGAGGTCATGGTGCTACTAGTGCCGCTCGCTCAGCCTTTAGATTTGCTTTAGATTTACTGGCATCTTTCCAAACTCTGACCGAATATCTTTGGTTCTCTGGGTCCAAGTTTGTATATTCTTTAGCCCTTTTTTTTTGCACAGGGTAGCATCACTGTTTTGGCATACCTCCCCTCCCAGACTTGATGCATGAGGCCTTTAATTTGACAGATCTAGCATCACCCCTTATTCCTACTGTGTTCGATCCTTACCATGGTCAAGCAGACCATGAGTTGTTCTGCCTTTTTGCGTTAAAGGATGCAGAATAAGATTTTTTTCTGCCAAGTAGAAGATTTCAGCTGATGGATCCTTTAGGGAGAAGAATCTGTGATGATTAGTGTGCTTATACTTGGAAAAGGAGGGGTTGAATTTGAAGCCTGTTTTTGAGTTTCTGGGCAATGGAAAGCAGGTTCCAATCAGTGACTTTTGATCTGAAAGGCCATACCTTTTCATTCCTAGGTCACAATCAGAACCAAGTTTGTATCACTGACCTAGTGGTCATGTAATTATAATCATTAGTATTTGTTGGTCTTTAGAATTCAGTTTTAGCCACATTTAAAGTTAATGAAGTCAGCAGAGTATGAAGAAACAATGTGAACATCCTGTTGAGGGTAGAATAGGGTTTAACTGACAGAATTAAAATACGTTGTCTGGTGCAGGAGAGCTATATCAAAGACAAATGATATAAGCAGAAAATAAATGGCATAAACTTAGATATTTATTTATTTATTATTCTATGCAGTTAATTCACTAGAAGGCCAACCAAATGTAGTTGCCAATCTACGGATTTCCAGTTACCACGTACAGAGAAAAACCCACCTTACATTTTTGCACAACAATTTATATGGAACTTATTAAGTTGAAGCTTAAGTACATTAAAATGAACCATGGATATACAATATAGAGACTTCTGGCATCAGAAGTCTCTTAAGTGATTTGAAATCTTTCTTCTTCCTTTTTTTTTTTTTTTTTTTGTGAGATTTCTGGTCAGCTTGTGACTCAGAGATGTGAAGATGCTTCAATTGCTTCTGGCCAGCGCTTGACTTTGTACTTAGAACTTTTTCTAGGGATGGGGAGGAAACCGGGATTATGCAGTGTCATTAACTACCTAAGGAACCAAAGCAGAGACAGTATTATAGAAATATTTCTGGTGTCATTTCAGGAAGCATCTGGCTTGTTATAAAGATCAGCCATGGAAAAGTGGAGCTTAATGACAATTGCTGTTTTGCTAGGACTTACTGTACGCTGGACCGTATCACTTGGCTCTTACTCAGGTAACAGATATCATAGTTTGTTAAACAGCCACGTGAAGGAGCTTGTGCTAAGTTAAAATAAACTTATATGCAAAATCTTAGAAGGAAGCAAAATGTTACTTCAGCTATTTTATTGCTTCTCTGTTTCCTGGTAAGTAAATTTTAAAATAAAACTGGCTGCTAATTCTAATAGCAAGGTGCCATGACATGGTTATAATTGAGAACAGTATCTGTTCTGTATATGCAGAAAGCATATTGGTTCACACAAAATCAGTATGAGATGTCGATTATGTGCATTTTCTTATTTCAAAGAAATGCCTCAGCTTTCATACTGTGCTTCCACGTGATTTTTCTTTTGTCAGGTGAGGAAGCCACTGTATTTCTCCATTTGCAGCAGTATATCTTGATAAGTGCTTATCACAGAAATACCCTGAAAACTAAAAGAATGCATAACTTTTTTTTTTTGCTCCCTGCTAGACTCCCTAGCAGGTTGTTTTTCCTGTTTGGTTATCAAATATAACAGAAGAATGGAGAATCAAATTAGTGGTGTATTATATGCAGGTGCACATTTAGAGGAAAAACAATGTGTGTAAATGGAATAAATTCATAAACACTTTTTGTCATCTCTTTAGGTGCAGGAAAGCCACCTATGTATGGAGACTATGAAGCTCAGAGACACTGGCAAGAAATTACTTACAATTTACCCATCAAACAGTGGTACGTGGTGCGGCTAAATTCCACGTTTCATAGGTGTAAATGTAGCACTTTTTAGATTTCTGTGCTTCTTTTTTTTTAATATACTCTGAGCTACTCCAAAAACCCATTTGTGGTGGTGCTGTCCCTGTTCTTAGATCGAGGTGCCGTTTTTTTCGTGTTAGAAACATACTAACGTTCAGAGCTTTAGCTTAATGGTATTAAGCTGTTATCTGTGTTAACTGTGTTATCTGTGATAACACAGTTTACAACAATTAAAACAGATAGTCTTTTTGTTAAATATTACTGCATATAGAATTTTTTTTATTGGAGCTCGGAGTTTGTGGAAGGTAAAAGTAAGAAACACACAATGTAGCTGGAGACCTTACTGCCAAATATTAAAAACCATATGAAAAATCTGAACTGCCTTGGCATAAGCAATCCTGGATAGTAGAATAAGTTGTAGAGATGCATCTTAAAGAAATATGATTTATCATCAGTTGTTTGTAACAGTCTTCAGGCAGCATATATGGAATCCAAGAAATATCATGTACTATAATAAATGTCAGAAATGGGCTGCATTTGAGTGGAGGAACTGGAAAAGCCAAGGGCCTTGCCCCTTGGCAATAACAATAGACGAGTCAATCTGTTTCACTGTGAGATTTTAAAGGACAAATGTCTTATTTTGTAACTTCTGTTTTCTTTGGAAGAAAAGCTTTTGTTTCTCATTTGGAAGAGGTGCCTTAATTCTGGCTGCAGCCAGCCTCTCATGGAAATAGCAACACAGCAGAACCGGGAAAACCCTTCCCATCCCTCTTGTTCTCCTGGGTTGTATTCTCAGGTAGGACTGGGTAAAGTGGCTGCAGGTGTCAGATCTCGTTCAAGTTCCCAACCATGTGTTTGCTGGATAGTCAGGAGGAGTCCAATAACTTAGTTTTGCTTTTAGGCAAAAGAGTTTCAATATACCCGCTGTAGCACTATATTCCTGCAGATAGATGCTGCTTTTGTAGTCCATCTGTATAATACCTCTATGTTTTCCTGCTCCCCTAGCACTCACTTGCTTTTCAGCAACTTAACTTCCATGGACATTTTTTCCAAGTTTTCATATTAAGACCCATGGAACAGATCACAAGTGTTCACCATCGACAAAAATACAATGGAGCCTGGAAATGTAGCAGGTGAAGTTCAGCTGCCCAGAGGTCAATGTCACATATGAAATGTGCCACCCAAAAAGGATTAGTATAAGGAAAATCACTAGTGAATTAAAATTGTAAGCAAGTAGAGACTAGCTGTTTTTATGTGTTTATGTTCTGTTTTGCAAATACAGATAAGTGTATTTCTGCATCATTTTGCTTTTGCTCTCTTGCTTGAGACTTTTTGTAAAAGGAAAATAAGGCAGATGTAGAAGGTGCTTACTTTCTTTGGAAGGTGTTGGTAAAAAAAACCAACAACAAAAAGCAGGAAAAAAAAACCCCACACAACAACTTTGCTTTAACGTTCATCGTTTTCTTAGTCTGAAACTATGCTGGAAATGTATATCTCCGTCCTTTTTTTTTTTTTTAGGTACTTCAATACAAGTGACAACAATCTACTGTACTGGGGCCTTGATTATCCACCACTTACTGCCTATCACAGTTTTCTCTGTGCTTACGTGTAAGTTCATTATTTTAAATATTTATTTGTGTTGAGAGTGTAAAACACCAAGTTCACTTCTACATCTCCCCTCCTGTCCCTAGCTTAGGAAAGAAACTACTAGCTAGAAATTACCATTTTGAGACAGCTGATGAAATAGCTTTTTGCTTCTTTAAAACTAGGGAAATAGATTTCACATGTATCCTTCCAGCTTAAAAATTAATATTGCTATTTTTCTATCTTGAAATTATGGTGGAGGGACTGCAGGGTCAGGGTTCTTTTTGTGAGCTTCTTAAATATTAGTTAATTTAAGTGTGACTTAGATTTTTAGCTTTCCAAATGAGCCATTGTGAGACCAGTGATGCAAGGAGAAGAGTGCTGTAGGGAGCGGGTGCATCCCATGGGAAACCTCCCTTGTATTGAGAGCTGCAGTGACATTTGATGACTGGATACCATGTAGATAGCATTCTGTTATTGGAATACTTTTTCCACAGGGGCTTTACTGCTATTGGAATGAGACTTATGGAATAAGAATGTAGGTTAAAGTGCATAGCACAGTTATGTGGGACATCTATGTGAACTGTAAATGGTTTATATATAATACTTGAGTATGAAAGGTATTTACAATTGTTTTTTCTTAAAGTCAGTGGGACTAGGCTGGAGGTACTTATCTTGTCCTGATAAATATTGTATTCCATTTTTCTCGTTTTCAACTTTCTTTTTTTTTCTTTTTTCTTTTTTTTTTTTTTTAATTGTGAAATAGCAGCTGATCTCTATAGTGTAAACTCACCTCATGGTGAGGGAAACCTTTTACTGGTCGCTATTGCTCTTTGAAATATTTCTTTTCATTCATCTTAATTCTTGGAATATGCTCTTGTACATGTCATCTTTATTGCTGAAAGGAATGTAAAGGGAAATGAGAACTGTCTACATTTTGATGTGCCTGTACTTTCTTTTACAGTGCAAAGTTAATAAATCCTGATTGGATTGCTCTGCACACCTCTCAGGGGTACGAGAGTCAACTACATAAGTTATTTATGCGTGCAACAGGTAGGAAAATTGTATTTCCTTTTTATAGTTTTAAAATTTTTTTTTTTTTTTTTTTTTTTTTTTTTTTTTTTTTGCAACATTTCTCTCTCCACCAATTTTTGTTCAATTGTTTGGGTGATTTTTGCACATCTAAATGTTGTGAACAGAGCTGCTCTTTTCACTTCTGCTTTCATATATGAAACTGATGATGTTAAATGTACAGAGAATTTTTCAACTGGGCTGTTTTAGTAGAAACTCTAAAATGATGCTGCTTCCTGGTAGCCTAGACCCATTTTTTTTTTCCTGTTCTGATAGTTGCAAATTCTATTTTATGCTTAGCTTGGCTTTTATTGTAAAAATTAGCTGGCAAATTGACTGGCCTTCACTGACTTTACATAGCAGGCTCTCAAAGATCTTCATTAGGAATTTCTATATCTGAAAAGAGGAATTACTTTATATTTTTAAAGATGTCATTTTTATCGAATGCTAACCAGTTTCTGAAAATAAACTCATGTTAACAGAAAAGTAAAAATATGTTAACAGAAAAGTAGAAGTATGTTTTATCAGCTCTTTACTAAATCTCATTTTCATTCTGTCACTTTCTGACCGCTTGACTATTTTGATCTGCTTCTACAACACAAAGGATAAAACAAGTGCACAAAAATGTAAATAATCTAATTCAGCAGCTGTATCTGTAGAGAAATGAATGATGTGGCCAGTGAACTCTCGTTCTCTGGGCGATGACAGATGCCAAATTGTCCTTTTATTGTTTTCTTCCAGTCTAGATCTGTCTTTCGCTGTACGTGACAGTAGAGTTCTATAAAATGCTTTCTTTTGGGCGAGTCCTTTTTTTCTTTTTTACCAGTAATTGTTTAAAATGGAAACAAACTTAAAAAAAACCACTAGTAATAAACTGCCCTTCAAATATTCTTTATTAATATTGCAGATACATACCAGTAATTTAGGGGAACTGATAATGTTCTGTCAACAATAGCCATTAAAATCGCGCATTAAAATAGCTTGGAATGCTGAGTGGCAGCTGTTGGTGTTACACCTTTGCATTAAGTGTTGGGATATTTATTTTGCTAATGCCTTGGGTACATTTGTTTAGTTGTGGCTTGAGCCTGCAAAATGATCATCATATGGATAAAATCTTGTATCTTTAAGCATTTTCTCTGACAGGTCATGACCCAGGAAAAGATTAAATTACATTTTTCTTCTTAGAATAATTGTGCTTTTTCAGAAAATTGGTTATAGAAATAATCTGAGAATTTGACAAGAATTTAAGACGCCAGTTGAGCATTAAATTGGTGGTTTAAGCACAAACAGGAGTTTCCATAATTCCAGGCGGGCAGACCTCCTGGCCCGAGTATCTTGTATGTTTGCTATCAGCAGACAATCAAAACCAAATTCCTAATTTTAAACTACTGTCCACTTTACGTTCACACAAAAATAAATTGCAGATTGCTGTCGTTGAGAGCGTCTTAATTCTCTCTGTCTTATCAGTGCCTTCCAGCAGCTTGACTGAGTTGAGCTGTAGCTCATTTCTTTGAGAATTCAGAATGCCTTCTCTCATTCCGGCATGCGAGGAACTAGCGTGTGCTCCTTTGCTGACTGAGGTTGTGCCAGCAGCCAGGACAGCTGAGCGCATGGAAGCAGCAGCTTTGGGGCATCAGCAATGATAGCCATAGAAATGTTAACAAGATCAAATTCTGTAGGCCTATTTCTTTCTCCTTTAAAGTGAGACTACCCCGTTACTCTGATCAAGATTTTCCTGATGTTGGAGTTGATTTGCTTAAATTTTCCATTTTCTTCTGCAAAATACTTGAAAACAGCTCTGGTGTGTCCTCCAAGCATGAACAATCTCTAAAATACTATGATGGAACATACCCTAATGCAACATATGAAAAATTGGAAAATACGTCCTGCTGAGCTTTGGAATTTCAGTCAAGACGAATGATTAAGTTGAAGTTTACGTGTTAAATAGATGTAAAACCCGTATGAGAAAGGGAGGCAACTCAGTAGTTGTTATATTTGGAGGTTTTATACCAATTGCAACCAAGATTTAAGGAGTTAACAGGGTAGAACTGCCAGTCAAGTCAAAGATCAAAGATTCAGATGAAAGAGTCAAATGAGAATAGACAATGTTGATCGCATTACAGTAAGATATCTGGGAGGATTCTCACGTGAAGTTAATCTTTATTTCTCAGTGTTTGTTGCAGATTTGCTGGTTTATGTTCCTGCAGTTGTTTTATATTGTAATTGTTTAAAAGAAACATCTACAAAAAAGAAGGCAAGTATCTGATACCTGTAAATTAAACATAAAGTTAAACTATATAGAAACTTAACAGTTTGTGCATTGATTAACGTACAGAACATCACAATGGTTTCAGCTAACATAAAACTGATGGCAATCAGTATATCTTGTATTAAAGATTTTCACTTAAAAGAAGCCATTAACTTATTTTACAGCAATTATTTTAATGCATTCAATAACAAAATGCACTGAAGTTTAGTAGCCATGAACTCCTGAATTATTTTTCTGGCCAAATTTATTATCTGTATAGTAAAAACAGGATTTATGCTGTGACATAGGGGAGTCTGGGAGCTTCTGCCATGCATGTTTCTTAAGGTAAAACATATATTTTGAACTAAGAAGTCTTCTGATTTTTGAGCAGTTCCAGGGGTTAAGGTGGATGGGGGTGATCTTTAAGCTGATTGGCAAAGGAAAGATCAGTCTTCTTTCAGTGTTTTCTTGCTTATAGAAAAACTTACTTTTTAACTCTTCAAAACATTACTGACATAAGATTAATTGGAGAGAGAAGGTTTCTTTCATTGAGGGGGGACTACTGAAGGCCAAATTTTGCACTGCAGAAGCAGCATGCATTGCAATATGTTTGCCCTTTAAATAAATAATTATTTTTTCATTCTCTTTGTTTGATCCTTCCTTCCAGATTTCCAGTGCACTCTGTATATTGCTTTATCCAGGCCTAATTCTTATTGACCATGGACATTTTCAGTATCCTTGTATTTGCAGCGAAAAGAATTTCACTTTGTGAAATAACACTGTTCTTGTCTTTAACTGGGAAAAGGTTAACTTTGTATATGAAGTAATGAATGGGGCTTCTGCTCACATCAAAGCAGAGGTGTCCACAAGAATTATAACCCTGATAATTAGTTGATGTTTATTGGAGACTGTTGACTACCATAGGGAATATTTGGTTTAAAAATTAAGATAAAATCTTTCAAATAGTGAAAATTTGATACTCAGTGTAATTTGAAAACTTTCAAATTTGAAAGATTTTGAAAAAATCTTTTCAATTTTTGAAAAAAATCTTTCAAATTACAATGAAATGCTGCAACTTATTGACTGTGTAAGTTGTGGAATTTGCAGCATGATGATCTTTAAGAAAAGGCTCAGCAAACACTGCCAGGGGTGACACAGGTACCGTAGACACAGTAGTTGAGCAGACAGATGGACTGCGTAGCCTCCTGGGGTGACTTCCAGCCCTGTGATTCTCTGTGAGTAACTGCTACCTGTGGCTGCTCCAAAGAAGTCAGTAGATTTATTTAACTGATGTGTGTCCTTGCAAGGACACACAGCCCTTTGGTAGAACGATTTGTTGATGTGAAGCTGAGGAGATCTCAAAATTATGTGGTGATTTTTGAGTGGGAAATTAATAGGTTGAAAAAACTTAGTCTGAATGTATTGTCCTAACTATATTGATAAGGATAAAATATTTGGAAGTTGCTGAGGATACAAATATCTCTTGCCTGGGAACCCTTTCCTAAAG
Organism: Rhynchotus rufescens; assembly: GCA_032273925.1. Classification (NCBI taxonomy): domain Eukaryota; kingdom Metazoa; phylum Chordata; class Aves; order Tinamiformes; family Tinamidae; genus Rhynchotus; species Rhynchotus rufescens. Next base: position 10,230 of record JAVCKT010019474.1, on the reverse strand, counting down.
TGAGAGGGAAGTACCGTTGCTTTAGGTGGTGGCTGTTATCCATTGTGTAGTATTAGCAGCTACAGGAGTTGGGCACGGATGAGGATGCACTGTGAGTGTGATGTATTCCCCACGCAGTGGTCCTTGCACTAAAGAAAAATACATTTTAAATGGTAATATATTTTACTATTCTGTACATGTCTTCTGGGGCAAGGAAGGAGAGACTCTTGAAAGCCTTCCTCTTAATAGTGAAAAAAATCAAGGAATCAAGGAATACATGTGTATTTAAGACACACATATGCAAAACTTGTCCTCATTTTTATCTGTGCAAAGTTTGAATCCTTGGCCATCCACATAGTTGGCCTTAGAAGTAAAATTATTTCTGTTTGTGAGCAAAATAGTCACATGTGGCAACACATTTTAAAAAGTAGCTTGGAAAAACATACTCTGTGTGCTGTTTTATCCTTGTCCTCCAGGGCATTTATTCACTAGCTTCAAGTATTAAGAGGTTGCTTCTCTTGTTTATCTTGTCCTTGACATTAAAAACCATATACAACTCCGTGAGCCTTGGCTTGGCGTTGTGGGGAATACTGTTCTTGTCTCATGACTGGGACCTTTTGGGTTCAGCCGCATTTTGCTTGGCCTTAAATTATAAGCAAATGGAACTTTACCATTCTGCCCCCTTCTTTTGCTATTTACTTGGGAAGTGCTTCAAGAAGGGACTGAGAGGAAAGGGGTAAGTGATTTTTAAACCACTTTATTTTGCTCCAGACTCCAGCTGCGCAGCCTGTCAGTAAGAACGTGGTTCATCGTGTTGCATGGAGTGGTTTCTGAATGAGCTTCTGGTGGAAGGTGCTCACATTGTTGGAATGCTTTCCTGGCATGCCAAATAAGTGCTTCTTGCTGAGGAGATCCTCGTTAAAAATCTAATCGTACTTTTTAGTCCCCTGACTGGATAACAAAGTACATTAAGCTGTCCCTCCGCTACGCTCTTCATTCTGTAACCCAAATTAGAGAGGGGTGAAGAGGGGCAACCGAATCAGCCCAACAGCAGTAGTTCTGTGGCAGTCCTGATGGTCCCTCTCGCCAGGCTGGCCATGAAGAGCTTTTCCTGTTGTATGGGTAGCTTGTGTTATTCAGATTTGCTACCTTTGTTGGAGGCAAAAAAAAAAACCAAAAGAACTTTTTAAGTACTAAACGTAGAAGCTGCTATTTGTTACAAGTAGCAGGACTTTTCTGATGGAAGCTTTTCTTTTTATTGCAGATTGATACTGTTAATTAAACTAGGCGGGACAGTGGTGGCTTCCTTTGCTGTCTGCTGGCTGCCCTTCTGTGCGGACGTGGAGCAAGTCATGCAAGTTCTGCGGAGGCTCTTTCCCATTGACCGAGGCTTGTTTGAGGCACGCGTGTTTTCTTCTCCCCCTCCCGCCGGGAAATGTTCCGTATTCTTAGATCCCTTGAGAAACCTTCATGGTGACCTTTCGGGATTTCATGGGGGGGACACACCACAGAGCTTGTAATTTGAGCTGCCTTCCTCAGCAGTCATTTCTTGCCAGTTATTTAATCCAGTATTTAACCCCAGCTCAGCTGGCATCTTCCAGGATATTATATGAGTAGACAACACTTATCCCATCATCAAACCCATGCTTCAATCCATACATTTTTCCATTGAAATGGATTCCATAGTAATTGACAGTGTCAGAAGATACAGCCTTAAAAGTTAACAACTTCAGTGAGTGCCTTCTGGTTCTGCTCAGCTTTTGTAACAAGATTAGTTTTAAAAAAGTGTTTCAGATGGAACCGAGAGCTTCCTTTTCGACCCAATGTGTGCGTGTTTTTCAATACAGATTTCTGCAATATTTTCCAAGAATTTTAGACCAGTTCTGCTTTTGCTTCTGCTTAGGTTACTGACAACTGCAGGTCCTGAGTGCCTCAGCCCTAATCTCACAAAGCAATTACCACTAAGTTAATGACCCAGGCTCATATGAGAAAAAATCCACTTTTCCCAAGTAAAAGGGACTGATATTGTGTTCAGTCAGGATGAGCCTTAATATTACATCTGTTGAAAGCAGATTCTCAACTTCAGATGTTTCCAGAAAATCAAGCTTTGAATTTTCATTCTTTGATTTCCTGGGGTTTGAAGCAAATGCTTACATAGGTTGCCTAATTCTAAATTTGGATTTGATCTTTAGATGTGAACAATACCACAAACAGCTCTTGTCTCCTTGAGAAGCTAATGGTGATGTACCAAAGGGAACGTTTTGGTTAGACTGCAGTACAAGAGTGTTCTCAGAGTAGACAATAGTATTTAAAAAAAAAAAAAAAAAAAAAAACCTTCATGTCCCCTTGCCCCAACGGTGATCTTGCTGCTTGGCTCCTGCCTGAAATTTATAAATAAATGTTTTCAATCACGCTACTTTTTATTCAGCACAAAGTTTTAAAAAATAAAACCCATAAATGACAAGAACGGATGAGCCTGAAAGTGCCTGGGGATTTTAGTCTAATATTAGTCCAAATATTTTCTGAGCCGGGGAGTGACTTACTGGATGCTAATGTAGATAAAACGAGAAATTGTCCACGTAAGCAATGCCCAGGAAATTTATCCTGGGCTGCGTGTAACAGGTTCTTTGAATCGGTTCCCATTTAGAGACGCGGTAGCAAATGCCGCGGGTTGCACAGTCGTATTGGCCGCTAAGGAGGCGTCTCGTGCGTGCGCCGGCCCCGCTGCTCCCCGTAATCCTCCGCGGAGCTGCAGCGCGTATCCCTGTTGCCAGCAAGCCCGTGAGGAAGATGGCTCAGTTGTTGGTGCTCGCAGCTTTCTTGCTGTTATGTCTACACAGCTGTGACTCAAGCAGCTGTTTGGGGATGAGTTTCATGAGCGTGATAGCTGTAGTTACAAATTTAATTTTGAAAGTGATCCTAGCACAACTGCTAATGTCTTTAGACTTCGTGATTTATTAGCAGTTAACTCTGTCATTGCTAGCAAGCAGCGAGCGCAGCTAGATACGTGCAGGGATGTAATGAAATGTGACAATATAGGGAATGTCTTCACATCTGAAAAAGATTTCACGTGTGCTGTCACGTGAGCAGACATTTCCTAGAGACAGAGGATTTCAAACCTTATTCTCCTAAAACGTGGGCTTACAAGTAAAAACATGCAGTCTGAAAGAACTGTTTCTCAGTTATTTTAGGATATCTTAATCTAGTTTCTTTTAATTTTCCATGTTTGAATGAAGATGAGACTGATATAAATAATTACATGAGTTATGTATATGAGTTATATACATCTGCAAGTATCTTTTTGCAATATGCTGGTAAAGAAACAACACTGCCACCCTCATCATTGGCATCAGCATAAGTTAAAACGGGTGCTCTCTTTTTATTTTCCCCAGGATAAAGTAGCCAATATTTGGTGCAGCCTAAGTGTCCTGATAAAGATAAAAAATATTGTATCACCTCAAACTCAACTCAAACTCAGGTAAGACATGATTGAAGTGCAAGATGGTGCTTTTTCAAAAAACAGAGATGCTTAAAATCCTGAAAAACATTCTTCTTATGCTGTATTTTTCTTCCAAATGATATTTTCCTTAAAATTATTCTCAAGAGTAATTTTCTGCTTGCTTATATAGTGATTTAAGCTATGCAACTGTTACTGCATTTTCAAGACCAATCATGTCAGTAAAGATCATTAAGCACCACTCTCCTTGTCACTGAGGCTTTCTAAATGATTTTGTGCAATTGAAAATTGCTGTAAAATTGTTATAATTTTGAAATTTGAAAGTGGAAGTTAGAAGATTTTCTGTAATGCTTTTGAAGTAGATATTCATGTATTAAAGGATTTTTGTTTGTTTGTTTAGTTTTGCTGTAACATTCCTGAGCCTGCTTCCCACTTGTATAAAATTGACTCTGGAGCCATCTCTCAGAGCATTTAAGTTTGCTTTGGTAAGTGCATGTTTTTAATTGTTCCTGTTTTAAATTTGCCACCGAGTGCTGGTGTTTTACAGAAAGTCCTTTCCTAGAATCATCACCGTGCGCAGCCGAATGTCTGCTATTAAACGTTGCTTTGTTCTGCTGAAGAGATTTGCCTCAGAAGTTGTTTGCTCTTAGTATCAGAGAGTCTCACAAAGCCTAACTAGTCTTTTAAATCTAGACTTTTTCCCTTAGCCTCCATTTTCTTTATTTAATGCTGTATTTTTATTAGTTTCCTCTGAAGAGCCTTTAGAAGATTCCCTATGCAATAAAGCCCTGTATAGAATTGAAATTTTTCCTCTGTTTTGTTGTGTTTGCAGTGATAGTTTTTCTTAAGGTATTGGCTGCAAAATTCCATAAAAATTCCCATGATGGGCATTGCAGGCTCATTAGTGGTTTGCAGAGAGAACTGTACCACTTTACTGAAATGTTTGCTTTTTCACATGGATCTTTAAATGTAAATTTAGCAAAGTATCATCACTTCAATGCAAAATGATTTCTCTTTGAAATCAAAGTTATATGAAAATAGTGCTGAGGTTTCTCAAGAGCTATCAAATAATTTCTTTTATTTTTTAAATGTAAGTTCTGCTTGAATGTTTATTTTAGCATTGACTGCAACCACCATTTAACTTCCTTAAAAACTGGTTTGTGTTTCACAGTATTTTATATTTGGGAAAAGAAAAAAGACTGCTTACTTTAAGATACTGATTGTTACTGATGGTGATTAACAAAATTTAAGCTCAAAAAGCTGGGTAGTTCTCACTGTGACTTAACTCTGACGATGCTCGTGTATGTGAATAGTTGTTTACTTCAACAGGGATGATATTTATGTCAAGTTTAGCAATATGGGGCTTCGCTTTTGTGAAATGTTTTCTGAGTAAACTTTCAAACATATTTCATATGTATAGGGGACAACAGGAGTAGCTCTAGTTTTGGATGGCACAAGAATTAGATAAATGATCTACTTTTTAGATAAACTCTTTTTAGTTAAATTTAGTTTTGGCTTTTTTTTGTTTGTTTGTTTCTTTTTGTTAAACTTACTCAGTTCATTTATGTACAGCCAAGGCCGGCTGAGAAGGTAACACAGGGCTGTGTGCTGCAGTCAAATACATGAAATCTGATTTCCTCTTCCCAGGTTAGTTGTGCGTTGTCATTCTTCCTATTCTCCTTTCAAGTACATGAAAAATCCATTCTTCTGGTGGCAACGTGAGTATGTTCTTCATCCATACGCATGTTCTAATCCGGCTTTTTCAGTGTGCTTGTTCCTGCACACCGCTTTCTCACAAATATATCTGATTTTAAAAGCTCTGCTCCACGCTGCAGTTATTTCCTGAGTACTTGGGAGCTGGACGGGGTGGCCGTGCTGGTTTCTGCTGCTTGTCCTGCCCGTGCAGGCGTGCAGTGCTGCCGTGCGTCCCTGCTGCGCCGCTCGGGCTGATGCTTTGGCTGCTGCAGGTGCTGCTGCTGCAGCAGCTGTGCAGAAGGTCGCGTAACAAAGTGCTGTCGCTGCCGTGCTCGACTGTCACCTTCCTGTTTTCATTTCAGACCGGTCTGCTTAATTATAAATGAAATTCCTTTCATGGCTACGTGGTTTTTACTTGTATCAACCTTCAGGTGAGTCAGATTTCTTCCAAAATAGCAATATTCCCTGAGTCTAGTCAATAGAAATGGGTTTTCTCCTCTCTCCAAATTGTCCGAAATACAGCTTGGAATGTCAGCTCACTTCTGTGGGCAATTCTGTTTTAACAGCCTGTTGCCCCTGCTCCTGAAAGACGGGCTCCTGTTCGCCTACACCGTGACAACCCTGGCATTCCTGTCCGCTTGTGTCACGTCCTTTTCCATACTCGACAAGACTTCAGCAGAGGACTTGCAGCTGAAATCGTTCTCCCTGTCTATTAAGGGATATGTTTCTTGGTTTAAGTCATTTCCAAAGATTGTTAAGAAGCTGGTAAGTAACTTTAATTCTTCATAGCCCTTACTTATAGCTCTTCATATTATTAAAATACCGATATGAACCAGTGTAGTGCCCATAATTTTTATAAAGCCTCATAAGGGCAAAGCCATGTGCTGTCTGTGTGGAGGGAGGCTGTAATATTTTTGCAATGTCATCTTGCCACAGAATTAAGAATATAGGCCATCCGAGCAGTGAAAATACCTGCTTACTCGCTAGTTGTTAAATCACCATCTTTCTTTTCTTGCAGTTTCTTCTTTCAGTAGCTGGGATGGGCATCCTGACTTTACTGAGCGCTGCAGTGACTCCTCCCCAGCGGCTACCAGATTTGTTCCCCCTCGCTGTCTCCATCATTTCCTGCTTACACTTCTTGTTCTTTTTACTGTATTTTAACATTGTTATACTCTGGGACTCAAAAAGTAGCAGAAGTCAGAAGAAAATGAGTTAACTTGTGAAGATCAAAGAGTAAAGTGAATGGACAGGATGTTTTCAGCAGATCATGCCTGGTGTTACAGATCAGCCTGTTTGATGTAACAACTGGAGTGCTCTAAGGAGAATCCGGAAACACATTACGCACACTTAAACATGAAATGATTAAAGACTGTTTTGAGAGTGAAGTATTTCACAGAGCATTGGAAATTGTATTTGGTGAGTTTTCTTCAGAATTGTAATACTTAAAATATCTAATAAAGGACCAAATTTTGAACTTACAGTAATTCAGCCAGGATATTTTAGCAAAACAGCATATTGCTCTGCTAGTATTAAGTTTACACATTTCCCAGCATAAAAGATATAAGCAATTCAAAGTTGTGTTGTTTACATAGTGACTCTTGACTGTAAACTTGAAGTTATCTTGAGTGGTTTTTTTATGGCATAAATTGTCTTGTGTGTTCTATTATTGTCCTCTCTTTACTATAACACACTGCAGTATCAAAGCTGGTGACAAGGCTGTGTTGCAGTTTCAGTGACTCTGCTGAGGTTTTGATCTAAATGAACAGTTGTTTCTCCAACTCGGTGCTGTAGGGAAGAAAATCTAACGGTCAAGATCAGAGGTACGAGGTCTGTACAGCCAGCCACAACATGGACTCATGTTCTGCAGCACGTAAGGACTGTAATTCTGGAGCAGCTTCAGCTCAGGCTTCTGTCTAAGTTGATATGAAAGTTTTTTTTATTATTATTATAATGGGTTATTCCCTACAGTACCAATACGTGTAGAAGGCCGAAGAATAACATAAACCCTCAAAATGCCTGCAAGTTGGGATCTAGCCTTTGGAGAGGGAAGGGTTCTTGTGTTATGTGGGGGGTTGGAGCACACTTTCCCTTTGCTGCAGATCAGCAGATATCATGTGGTTTTAACATGTATCAATCTTACATTAGGCTCAAGAGTTGTTCCTAACAGAACAGGAAAGCCTATTGCTGGTTTTAACAGCTACTCTGTAAAGAATAAAAGTGAAGCTTTATGTATTTCAGCAAAAAAAAAAGGTTTATCCACCATAACTTAACTCCTTCTAAAATAAAAGCAACAACCAAACAAAAAAAAAAACCATGAATTAAGTTGCAGACTGAATTGTCACCAGCTATTTAATTTTTCCCTTTCCACTTTAAAGTTGATCTACATAAAGTATGCAGCAAGAAAAGAAATCACAATTCATGGTAGTGTAATTGGGAATAGCTGTCAGCAGAACGGGGAGAAATAGGCAGCGTATTAAAAAACAAAACAAAATTAGCCATCGTTGTTTAAAGACTTATACCCTGACCTCCCTGCTCTCTGCAAAATACCAACCTGTCACTGACATTAGCACGTCCCGGGGCCGTGGCGGTGCAGGGTAACCGCGAGTGTGTGAATCAGCTGCTCTGCAAACTCCAGCAGGTGAAGGATGCAGCTCTGCAAGGGCCACCTCCCTCCCTTCCCTTTTTCCAGTTTCAGTTGCTGTGGAAGGAGTAATGAGGCACCCTTATAACCGTGCCAGCTATGAGCAAAAGGAAGGGCATTCTTGAATAGAGCCTGGAGTTTAGCGTGGGGAATGCAGTTTCCCTCCTCTGGCTGCTTTTCTGTAAGCAACAAAACTTAAATATTTTCACAAGCATGTAGTTTTTCTGATGGTGTGACTGTAATTGTGGCATGCAGGATTCTCTGTCCACAATATGTTCTTTCTTTTTAGAAGGCCGTGGCTGAGTGGGCATTGATGTATGTCAGGGCGTATAAATAGGAATCTTTGTCTGAAGAGGCTCTGAAAAATAAAATCTGTAGCATTCCATGCAAATACAACTTGGAGAAATACTGCCCGACGTGAAGACAGCTTGAAGAATCTCTGCCTGCAGTGAAATAAAGTGGAAGAAGAACTTCACATTTTAATTGGTTGTTTGTCACGAGATCAGTTCAGAGTGCTTCCTACCCGTACAAAAACATTAGTTTTGAGTGGATCTCTTTTCTTTGTCCTTGAGATGGCCTCCAAGTGATAAAGTGAGAGCCATATGATCCACCTTGTGTGGAACTGGGAAATGGTTCTTAACAGAGCCAGCTGTTTCTGAAAGGCAAAAGCCAGTACAGCGAGAGGTCAAAGAAAGCGACGGCTGAAATAGCATTGCAGGCGGGTAGGCAGCGTTTGCCACAGACACTAAACCCTCCTCTTTCCGCTTCCCTAAAAATGATTAAATATTAAACCTTATTCTGCTTCTGTTATCGTAGCTTAAATTCTCGCTGAAGCTCAATGTCCCTCCTCACCTTTTACTGTCATTTGCTGCAGAATAGTTTGTTTTCTCTGTGCAAGACCAGGCAGAAAACCTTCAGTTCCTGCACTGGTTGGAAAGGCACGTACAGTTTGCAATTCATTCGCAGGCTCTTAGATCAATAATTATTCATTTTTCAAATACTGAGGTTAGAATCAGGTTACATAAACTATTACTCAAATAATCTTGTTATTACACAAAGCAATAATATGGTGAATCTTTTGTCTGTAAAAAAGCAGCAACACAAAGCTGAAACAGAAGTGCAGAAGCAGAATAACTGATACAATTCCCTTCAGGCAATATCTCATCTGTCAGACTGCACATGTAAAGTGGAAAATATTTTTATTAATAAAGTCTCAAAACTTGAGTACATGTGTGTTTAACTGGACACTTGGACACATTTAGCATTTTGATTCTCAAAAGTTTAGAGGTTAAAATCAATTCATTGAACACTAATTTGTAGTAGTAGCAAGAAAAGATTTCAATTTTGTGTGAAGTACAACTGCCATCATCTAACAGGAGAAAGGACAGTACTTAATTCAGCAATTTGGGAAACATGATCTCCAGTTGGATTTTGAGGATAATTAAAAAGACAAAAAAAATGCTATCAGGTCTCTTACATTAAGTATTAAAAGTGGAGCACTTAAATAGCAAATGTTACGGATGGATATCTGTTATTTTAAATGATGTTTTGCTGACTTTTGCTTGGAATCTTCCCCTCCAGGAGCCCCCACAAGCAACCCTGTCCTCGAGGCCGTTGTTCCTGTGGGCACTAAGGGCTCGTGCTGCCCGCCTGGGAAGCAGCGCTCATCCCTTGACACGGTTTCTCCCTACCCTATTCCTGGGGTGAGCACAGCTACTGCACTGGTTTTTAACTGGCGCGGCATGGAAGCATTTGCAGTGAGAGCCTACAAAAGAAATAGCAAATAGCTTAATTCCATGCAGCAGTAAATCTAAATTAGCATTTAGCACCACACTTGGATAAAGCAACCGCAAAGAAATGTATTATTTACATTGAGATTATCTGGTTGTGCACATTGTTAAGTTTAAATAGATGCCAGAAATTTTATCTAGATGTGCACCTGCCCAGCGCAGTGAGCAGTCCCTAACTGGTATTTGCTGGGGAGATAGGTTTACAGTCATTTCTTCTCTCCTTTTAAGTACAATCAAGCAGATGTAGAACTTTGGGTTGATGTGGAATGCATTTTTCACATGATGCCTGTGTGGAGATAAGGAATGACTAAAATAAGTAGCAATTAGACAACAGGACAAGCATCTATACGATCTGTTCACAATTATAGACCTGCCTCACCATATAAAAAATACATATGCATAGTCCCCACTCTAGCCCCTTGAGGTAATGCACAACAGATTATCTCCCCTAAACTGCAGTAGCATTTTGAGCTGCTATAAGGATGTGCTTTATTTATCTTATTAAAAAGCTGCATGGATAAGTGCTAAAAGATTTCTAGCTATTCCATAGGATTTTTTTTTAACAGTAAGAAAAATAAGAGCTTTATAAAAGCTGGTCATATTTCAGCATAGGTAAACAAGAAACAGTAAATGCATCTTTTGGCGGGGGCTTAAGTTGCAAGGTAGGT
>JAVCKT010019473.1:0-19658 GCA_032273925.1 Rhynchotus rufescens | reverse complement strand
AGGCTGGGATAAAGTAAGTGTGGTCCAGGTGACGCTGGATGCTCTGTTTTGTTTCAATAAAACAGAGGACTGACCTAGGAGAATCTCTCCTAACCAAAGCCTTAACTGTTTCTCTTTCTGTTCAGCGGTCTATTGTAAAGAAAGCTGAATTTCAGAAGGCATAAAATTATGCAAGAAGGTTTTTTTGATCGCACAAACACTGTGTGATCAGGCACTGAAAGAAGTGTTCATTTCCCCCTGAGGATTCAGGTAAAGGTGAAAAGTTTGCACTGCGTGGAGTTCCCCAAAAGCTGCTTGGTGAAGGGCGTGCTCTGAATTTGTCATCTAATTGTGCCTAATCTGGATTATTAAAATAATTTTCCTCCTCCATAGGAGAGAAATTTTGGCTTGTGTTTCATGCAGTCATATGTGGGGAAGTCGCAAAAGACTGTTCACAGAAAATGTTATAAATATAGCTCTGACCAAAAAAAAATCCCACAGCTGAGCTAAACTTGAAGGGAAAATATTCTTGTGCTTCGTTAAGTAAGATTGCAGGGCTAAATCTTATAATTAAGAATATAATTAAGAATTATACTTCTATATAATAATAATAATAATGTAATTTCTATTTAATAATAATAATTCTATAGAATTATAATTATATAGAAATATAATTATTTAGGAATATATATATTTTTTGCTTAGTGAAATGATTTTTTTTGGTACAAACTTCACATTTCTCTAGAACAGTATGTGTGGTTTGCAGTCTTGCACTGGTGCAGTTCATTGCAGTGAGGTAACTTTGTGGAAGAAGATGCTCTATTTTTCTTTTTCTTTTCTTTTTTTTTAATTTCTTCTGAACCTCTCAAGTGTCTTCTTCAAGGTGACTTTTAAGTGTTTTTATGGTTTTGTGTGGGTTTTTTTTTTTTTTAAATAATACCTAAAGCACGTGAGCCTTCTTTTTGTTTTCACTTGTGTTCATGGTTACTGGATTACTTCTGATAATTGTACAGCCCTGTAAAGAATCTTCTGGAGATCTTCAAAACCCCCTTGGACCCAATCCTGTGCCCTGTGCTGTAGGTGACCGTGTGTGCAGGGGGTTGACTAGATGACCTCTAAAGGTCCCTTCCAGCCTTAACCTTCCTGTGATTCCGTGAATTCATCCCTTTCTGGGGAGGAAATGGGCAGAAGGGATTACTTGGTGGTTTTCTAATTCCATCATCATAGGAGTGGAGAATTCTAGGACACCCAAGAACTGTGTTTGTGGAAAACATTACAAGTAAAACTCCAGTGACGGTCTGTGATATTACCCTTGCTTTGGGTAAAAGAGTTGCTGAATTGTTCTCCGTCGTGTCCTGTAAGAGCATCCATATCTTGACTGAAAATGGAGAGACTTCAGCATAATCCATTTTTATGAGGAATAGGCTGTGTTGTGATGTTGTTCCTCTAAACATTTAGGTTTTCCTCCCAGGAAAGCAGGCAGGGAGGCGAGGACTGGGGTTCGGAGAATCATCGACACAAAGTTGTGGGGTGTCCAGTGCTAGGCAGTGTGAACCTCTCAAACCACCCTGAAGTGTGAATCACAGAAGTGAAAAACTTCTGAAGAAGAGCCAAGTAGTAAAACTCCTAAAATCTTTTTTTTTTTAAATATGCATTAATAGACTACATTTCCAAATAGTTTTGATGGAAATTAGAATGCTTATAGGTCCCTCTAGTGGTGTGAAGTGGAAGAAAACTTAGAAACATTACGAATGTTGAAATTGTTCATAAATACAAAATGATTTGTATGCTGATTTCTTTCAAATCTGTGTATTTAGAAGTGATGGGAAGTTTCTAATATTACTCCAGTTTTGATGGTAATACCTGTTGCATGAAAATGATGACAAAAATATTTAAGCAAATGTGTAGTTGGCTTATTACAGAAAGTTTGTAAGGAATTATTTTTATGAAAAGAAAAAGGATTCCTTTTGGTTTGTTTTCCTTTTTTTTTAGAAGAGAAACAATTCCTCTGGTGGACTTGTGCACCTTAAACTTCAGTTGTCCGTTCAATCCTACGATAAGAAAGGTCCATCCTCTCAAATATTCTCTTTTTTTTTTTTTAAATTTATTAGTAGCAGTGTTATCTAAGATCCTCAGCTAAGCACATTCTATTCATGATGCTGGTAATATCAAATAACTTCTGTCACGGCTAAATTCCTCTTTACCTTTTTGAGGGAGGAAGTGCAAGGTAAAGTTCTTATCCTGGGTAGCCTTGTCCTGAGCAGGAAGCACAGGAGGTTGATGGCTGAAGGGTTTAACTAAGTTTTGAGTTTTTTATAATCAGAAAAAAAGATATCATTCTTCCTTCCATTATAATTTTTACTATACAAGAGGTGAAATAAATTAAAAATTCTGAAAATATATCAGTATTTCATAGAAAATGCTTCTATAGGCAACGATTTTGAACTTTTTTCCCTATATTTTGTATTTTTATTTGTGTGTGAGAAAATTAGGAAAGTTAGGTGTTTAATATCCCTGTACAATGAAATAATATTGTTTGCCTTTAGCTTTTCGTGAATTACAATACATGTAAGAGTGGGAGACTGTTAGAAGAGATTAAAATAGAATTTAAATATGTTGCCTTAAAACAACTTATTGTTCTTTTATTTTCTTGGTGTTTGTGTATACCAATCAAAATAACTGGGATTTATAAACAGAGATATTCCTTTTTTTTCTTTTATTTTAGAGAGAGACTTTTTGGCTTATATCAGTTTCTCATTTAAGATGATTAGAAACCAGAATATAACCATTTTAATAAAAATAATTTGGAAGTTACAAATACATTGGCTGATGTTCCAACTTTAAGTAGGGAGCAAAGGGTTAACAAAGCAAGGGTGTCCTAGTGGAGCTGTTGCTTAGGAGGCACAAAGATCTACAGTTTGTCTTTGGTTCCTTGTGTCCCAGCCACTTCCAAGTCTTGTAGCCTCCTCCTTAACGTTTTCAACATCCTTTAATCCTGTTTTTTGTGAGTATGAAATGTTATTATGTATTTTAGTTTAAGGGCTTTTAGTTTGCCCTTAAACTGTCCAGCACTTGAGTGTATGGTTGGTTTTGCGCATTATAAAGGCATTTGGCACAGTGAAAGCTCCAAGTAAAGTGAAGGGCATTGGGGGGAAAAAAAAAAAAATGAAGCAATCTGGTCTTAGCAAACGCAGTGCCCTCGTTACCTCAGTCTGGTGGGAATCCAGAAGAGCAGCTTGTTTTTTGTGAGGTGTCTGAAACTCGAATCAAGTTTCTCGAGCCTCCATAGCAGAGGCTACGCAGACATCATCTTATTCATGGTGTATGTAGAAGCTTTCCTCCCTGCCAGGAGGCAAAGGGTCAGGGGTTAGTTGGGGATAGCGCTTTCCAGGGGCCGTGTGGGGCTGGCAGCCCAGAGCTCGGCCTGGTCCTTTCCCCTGCTCCTGCCCCTGGGGAAACCTGTCGGCCTGGCCCGTGTGGCGGCGGTTACGAAGCTCCCCCTTTGCAAGCTCCCTCTTTTCTTTTTCAGCCTTCTTCTTAAATTAATTGCCTGTCAAACCTCCACATCTGACTCACCTATCTTGAGTTGTCCTTAGCATATATTTATCTGTTAAAAGAGAATAATCCCCTTCAGGATTGCTGTAGTCTGCCTGAGTCAGGTGTTCTGCAATTGCAGGGCTCTCTGAACATCTCTTGTCTCCTTTGGAAGTTATGCTAATCATTGCAGATCTGAATGACAAGACAGTTTGGCCAAGCTGTTATTACTGCCACGCAAACTCGGGATGCATATGCGAAATAAATAGTCATAGCTGCATTGCCGGCCAGAAAGCTGGAATGAAGGAGGCTTTGTTCTTGCTTGTTTCTATTACACCAGCTGCAACAGGACTGTTTTTTTAACCTGCAGGAGAAAAAGGAGGATTGCTGTGTAAGGGAAGTAGGTTCTGAACTGCACAAATGGATGATCTATTTTTTTTTAATGGATGTCTGGTTAGTATATTATAAAGTAAAGCAGTAAAGCAGGACTAGACTTCCAATAACCACACTTCTCTGTTGAGAGCCTTGCTTGCAAAATCTGTGGAGGGCCTATAAGACTCTGAGATTTAGCAGCATGACAGTGGAAATAGCTTCTTGTAACTACAGATTTGTAAAAGACTAATTATGATCAAGAAAGACTTCTTATATTCTGAAGAGTGATAGTTTCTCCTACTAATATGTTTTATTTGCTGAGATTTAGAATCTGGATTTTGTATTTGAACTTGCGGACAGCTTAGGTCTCTTCTGTTACCTCATTTCGGTCTTCTGTTATTTCATTTTGAACCTTCAGTTCTGAAATTTGGATTTTAAGGGGTTGGGTAAAAACTGGGGGGAAAGAGAGCAGGGGAGATTCCTAGCTGAAACCTTCCTTCTAGTGGCAGGAGCAGCTGTGTTGCATTTCTTTTTTCCTTCTGTGTTTTGCAGGATTCTCTATGCCTTTTACTGGGACCTCCTGAAAGGAAATTTGATTAGAAATAGCAGTAGAGTAACGCAGCACACCAGGGCTGTTGAGCACAACACTTGTTTCATAAGCAAGTTTCTCTCGTGTGGTGCACCCGTGTGCATTGCTGTGATTTGTGTTTATTGGCATCAGGGTCTTCAGGAGAAGTGTCCTTAGTTGTGATGACTTAGACAAAAAATACCACAGCTGAAGTTGTCTGTGTTACCTCTTGGAAATGGATGGGACCTTGGATATCTTAGTAAACTGCCCAATGAGTTTCAGGCATGTCTGAAAAATGATTCCAATTTTTGGCAAGTGGAATGTCACTGCATTTTATTTGGTGTTGTATGTTGCTGTAACTGATCTGCATGCTATTCAAAGACCTTTTATTAACATAGCCTGGAGCCAGGTGTATTAATGAGAAGGTGTAAAGCAGCAAGGTGGAAACCTTTGCTGGGGTGGGAATGGTAAATTTTCCTCTTGGCTGACGTGGAACTAAACTGCTCTTCCTGGAAGTCACTGAACTTGTTGATTCAGATTGTTAATAAGCTGTTTAGTGAGAGCCCACTTGTGGAATAAGGTGTGCATTGAGTGTCTCTTCACTGGTCTGTGATACATCTGGAAGGGCCAGACCCAGGGCACTGGGCTACGAATCAGAGCTACGGCGCCCTGCGGACTCTGTCTCCTGCTCTGCCTCTGCTGCCAGCCTTACAGCAGCTTTTAAAGGTTAAAAACTTCATTCATTCCCAAACTGCCCTTTTCTGGGGTATAATCAACTTTTTGGATTAGAAGCTCTATTTGCAGCAAAACAGAATCTACTTGGGAAAAGTAATGGACTGGTACATAATCTAAACTAGGCAATTAGTTTTTAAGTGGCTTAACGATTAAGGACCATAGCTTTTGCTTTTAAACATTAGTCTTATTTCACCCGTGTTTAATACATCTTGCTCACAGAAGAGTGAGAGGTCTGTATAGCAGAGTGGGGCTCGTGCTGGTTTTAAGGGTATGTATTTTTGGTTAAAAGCATGGATGCCTCAGCTTCCATGAGCATGAATAATGTCTTCACTCTGTTTTATGTAACACTGTTTAGGCAGAGTGATGAAATATCGAGATTATTAACTGTCAGTTACAGACAATTGCTGTTGAGAGCCTAACAGATGAAAATATAAAATTGTAAGCTACAGGCAGTCCTCTGAAACTTACACTGGTTAGCTTACTGAAGGTGAACTAAAATATTTGGACTCTTCTTTGTGAAAAAGCTAAAAACTTTTGTATTGATTTCACTGTACTGAGAAGAGGAATTATGGATAATGAGAATGTAAATGCTGAGCTTCTTTTGCAGTTAGGAGGAAAATTATCTGCAAAAGCACTTAAATCATGTGAGGGTTTTTGAAATTTTGCCAGCGCCTTTTAAACTTTGTGTACAAGTGATTTGTTGATGTTCAAAACATTCTTGTAACTTCTGTATGAATTCTCTGTTACTTCTGTATGTGATTAGCCAGAAACATGGGTTGAATATATGCACAGGAAAGCATTTTTCCCCCATTAACCTGTTTGCAATACTGTGTGTTATACAACTTCCATTATAATTATGTCATAATGATAACAGTGTTCAATACAATAATGTTTTATTTATATTTTACACATCTATTTTTCTCCACTTGAAGCTTAAATAAGCTTTTATTTATAAGCCATGGCTAAGTGCGTTTTATTAATCAAAATCTCTGTTGCTGATACATTTGATTCACCAATATTGAATATAGGTAAAATAAATAAAAATTTACAGGTTTTTTCTTTTACCAGGTTTCTTTGAGCAGCTCTTTAAAATGTTACCTTTGAATATTAATTTTCTTATTTTTTTCCAGCAAATTCTGAAATTGAAGTATCTGTTTCTGCGAGAAATGTCAGAAGGTTGCTAAGTTTCCAGCGATACCTGAGATCTTCCCGTTTTTTCCGTGGTATCACTGTTCCAAATTCTTCAAATATTTTAGATGATGATTATAATGGACAAGCAAAGGTTCGTTGTTTTTTCTTTTTTTTTTTTTCCCTTCTTAAATATTCAGTAGCATACATTTATTTCGTGGTGAGAAATATTTAGTGTAAGCAGATGTAAATTTTGTGTATTTTTTTTATATTTGTGTATATGTGTGTGAGTGTATGCACATGTATATAGACACACACATAAATATATGTAACATATAAATATGTATAAATATAACACATATATATTTGAAATCATCCTTCTCTGAAGGTGATTTCTGGCAAATTCTGTCCCTTCCCCTGCAGGCTGTGGGGATGATCTTTAGGGCTTATGTGGTGGCCCTTTCTAGAAGAGGAAAGCACGGCAGCCGTAACCTAGCTGTGCTGCAGTCAGGTGTTGGATAGAGCTGGGACAGTCCTGGGAAGATGGGCAGTGCTGAAAGAGCTGTTACTGGGATGCACTGCTGGCTGCCAGGGAACTGAGGATGGGTAGTGCTGAAGCGGAATCAGCAGGAAATGTTCCCAGGGATCAACTTTTCATGGTCCCAAAAACTATTTCTTGATACTGACTGTGAGTATGATAAGGCTATGGGATAGGAGAATCTGAGATTGAGGAGGATGGAACTAAAAATGTAATTTGACAATAGCAGGATCTTGTTAATGCAGTTTAGTTCTTCTGGAAACTCTGAATTCTCTAGTTTCTCTGAGCATGTGGAGGACAAGGGGGTGATCAGGAGCTGTCATCATGGATTCACCAGCAGCCAAACTGAAAGCCGCCTGTGGTGGTGTGACTGGCTGGCTGGATGAGGGGAGAGCAGTGGATGGTGTCTACCCTGACTTCAGCAAGGCTTTTGACATTGTCTCCCATAACACCCTCATAGGCGAGGTCGGGAAGAATTGGTCACATGAGTGGCCATTGAGATGGACTGAGGACTGGCTGAAAGGCAGAGCTCACAAGGTGGTGCTCAGTGGCACAACTGGAGGCTTCTAGCTACTGGTGTCCCCCTGGGGATAGTACTGGGCCTGATCTTAGTCAATCTCTTCATCAGTGACCTGGATGAAGGAGGATAGGCCTCCCTCTGCACACTGGCTGGGGACTGCGCTGATTTTTAGAGGGAACTGGACAGGCTGGGGAGATGGGTGGAGAGGACCTCCAGGAAGCTCAACAAAGGCAAGTGCAGGGTCCTGCTCCCAGGGAGGAATAATCTCATGCACAAGCACAGGCTGGGAACTGACCTGCAGAAGGGCAGCTCTGCAGGCAGTGTAGAAATCCTGGTTGACAACAAGTTGACCTTGAGGCCGCAGTGTGCCCCTGTGGCCGGGAAGGGCAATGGTAACCTGGGGTGCATCAGGAGGAGTGTTGCCAGCAGGTTGAGGGAGGTGATCCCCACTGCTCTACTGAGGTCTGGTGAGGCCGTATCTGGAGTATTGTAGGCAGTTCTGGGCTCCCCAATCCAACAGGGACAAGGAGCTGCTGGAGAGAGTTCAGCAAAGGACTACAAAGTTGATTAGAGGACTGGAGCATCTGTCCAGTGAGGGGAGTCTGAGAGAGCTGGGCCTATTTAGTCTGGAGGAGAGAAGACTGAGAGAAGATCTTTGATATCAGTGTGTGCAGCTGCCTTAAGGGAGGGTGTCAAGAGGATGGGCCAGCCACTCTTCAGTAGTGGCCAGTGACAGGACAAGAGGCAACAGCCACAAACTGAAGCTTGGGAAATTCTACCTGAATTAGAGAAAGAACTTCTTGACTGTGAGGGTGACTGGGCGCTGGAACAGGCAGAGAGGTTGTGGAGTCTCTAGAGATCTTCCAGACGTGTCTGGATGTGATCCTGTTCAGTGTGGCCAAGGAGACCCTGCTTGTGCAAGGGCGTTTGGGCTAGATGTCCAAGATCCCTTCCAGCCTTAATCCTTCTGTGAGTTCTAGTGGCTGGTGGAGAAAAGCTAGAACATGGTAACTGGGTCACCAAACAACTCTACCTATCTGTGAAGAAAGCAAGTACTTATTGCCAAACATGCTGGAGAGGTTGTTCTGATAGAGGAAGAGGAGAAGTAGCAAAGATTATCACTGTTAATCCCTGGTGAGGCCTAGGATGTTGTTTGTGGTTCTCATTCTTTAAGTTTGCAGAGAGAGAAGTTCATGTGGAGCAACTGCAAAGTGCAAGTTGGATGAGGTGGAGAGTGAGGAGCTGGTTTCTCTAGAAGGAATTAAAAGCTTGTCTTATTTGTATAGTAAAACATCTACAGTTTTTGCTTTTGTATATGCAAAAAGGGAAAGAGAAGTTAGGATAAGAGGCAAAACATAAATTGGCCATATATTCTTTCTGTTTTTATCTAATTTAAAAGAATTAGATAACATGTAATGGAAAATAGTTGCAATTCAATGTGCAATTACAATATCAGTATCAAAGTAGTTGAAAACAATTTTACATCTCACTATTATTAAGAAATTGCCTAAGTGATAACAGGAAAATCTCAAACTTCTTTGCATAGTACTGTCAAGTCACTTCTCATATTTTGATTTCTAAAACTAATTTTAAATTTAAAAATATTGAAATTTAAAATGAAATTGTAGCTTTTGACTTTTAGGCAATCTTAATAATTATTTTAAAGCTGAATTTTTTTTTTTTTTTTTTTTTGTACATAGAAGTTCTAAGACTTGCATCTGTCACTGAAATGTCTAATAGTCCTCTGGGCTAAGGGCAGATATGAATATACTAAGAAAAAAAGGTTACAGCTTTTTTGTTTTCTTTCAGTGTATGCTGGAGAAGGTTGGAAATTGGAATTTTGATATCTTTCTTTTTGATAGACTGACAAATGGTAAGTTTACTTCTGCTATTTCATAGATTTTCCTCTTGCTATTTCATACATTTATTTCTCTTAGCACAATGGGAGGTACCTACTGCCTTTGTGTTGTGGCGTGTGAATGCTTGTTTACTAATGAGTTTGATCTAAAAGTCTTTAAATTTTAGTTTGCCTGTCCACTCTGTTAAAATGTCATTGCTGTTGGTACTGGTGATAGTCATTAATGGGCATAACAGCACCATCCTATACTTTCTAGATTACTGTTTCTTTTTTTAAAAATTTATTACTATTGTGAGATTGTAAGTATTAATTTTGATATAAATTAATAAACAAATTTGCTAATGTAATGGTTAAAAAAATACAGAAGGCTGTTAATGTATCTGACTGTGTCCAAAATGTCTGTTACACTGAACAGTGAGCAGAGAAGATGTGTAAAGGTGCTGGAGAGTAGCGAGGCTGCTGTAGGACGGGGGTCTATTCTATACTGCAGTAGGTGGCCGAGCAGCCGGAGCTCGGAGTGGGAGCCGAGCGGGAAGCGGCTCCGGGGGTATCAGCTCCATCTCCCTCGAGCGGAGCTGCGAGCAGAGGCCGCTGGAGCCCGTACAGAAAGAAACAGCAGTGAAGTCCCGAAGTGATAACAGCCCCCAAGGATTTGTCCTCCTTGTCCTCGGCTTCCCTGATGTGTCGAAGGGGTGCTTGGCTTAGCCTGGTGTAACAGTGAAGTCCTGGCAGTTTGATCTGAGGCACAAGAGGGTTAGGCAAAATGTGCACAAGAAGGATTTTTACAAGTGCCATGTCAGGTAGGTAATGGAAATTTTTTAGAGTGGTTAAAACAGAATCAAAAGAGGCTATAGGCCAAGATAAGGTGCGTAAGAATGGCTTATTTCAGATTGGTTTGTCAGCTGGGAGTAATCTGAAATTATCCTTTTTGTATGAGGTTTTCTGAACCTTTTAAATATATGTGTGTATATATATATAAAATATGTTTTAGTTACTGTCAGCACAACTTCTCTTATGGAAGCCTTTCTCTACCATCATCTTTGCATCCTATCATAGCTACTGGAGGAGAATATGTTAAGCAGACAGTTTTGTCCTTGATTTTTTTGAGTGGAGAACGCTGTGTGTGGAACTGCTCCGTGAGCTGCCCGGTATCAGGCTGTAGGAAAGGAGCTGCTGATGAAACGTTGGAAGAATTGTTTATTTTAGTGCTTGGCAAATACTTAAAGGCTGACAATAAGTGACAATATGGGGCAGAAATTTTTGTCTTTTGGGACCTCAGTTCTGTGGTAGGTGCTTCAAATCCTGCTAAATAAAGACTGTCACAGTAAATGTCCCAAAACTGAGTAATCTGTCACTGCGTGTTGATTGCAGTGTGTTTCATTTGTAGTGTATTTCTTTCTGCCTCTTGCAATCTCAGAATAACAAAAAATGTGATTGTAATATTAGAGCTACCAGTATGCAAAATACAATGTAATCTTGTAATAGTACTAAATTCCTAGAAAACATAATGTTTTCCCTTCAGTTTCCAGTGAAATAAGAAATACGTGGCAAAATGCATGATGAAATTATGAGAGAACATATGTACGGTTTACAGTGATTGACAGTATTTGTTACCATTTTTTTTCTTTGCCTGATTATTTTTCTGTTTCTCTTCAAGCTGCATGTGGATTTATAAAAATTAAGATGTGATATAGCAAAAAGTTTGAGTCCTGCCTGTATCAGGTTTGCATGTTGTAACATGGGGCATTTAGATATTGAGTAACGTTTCCATCCTGTTGGTCAGTGCACAATACTGAGGACTTCTAGAGGAGGCAGTTGATGGAATCACAATATATGATAAATTTCAAATTATTTATCATGAATTTTTATAGAGAAATTTACTTGTATGATGTTTGTGGCTATTTTGTTTTTGAAATACATTTCTTATGAAGAGTAACTGATGTCATGACTTGCAATGAATTAGTATTTTCATCTTATTTTTAGGAAACAGTCTAGTCAGCTTAACCTTCCATCTGTTTAATCTTCATGGACTAATTGAACACTTCCAGTTAGATACGATGAAACTTCGTAGATTTTTGGGTAAATACCACTCTTTATTATGGTGAATATTGATGCTTATTAATGAAGTTGTTAATGAAAGTGCTGGTTAGAGTTTAGCAATATGGGTTGAAACTACGAATGCAGATGATGCAGGCATTTAAAGTATATTGTTTGGGACAAAATCTCTCAGAAGTTTGTGCGAGTGTAGGAACCTTCATATTAAATACCAAAATCCAAATACCAAAAAGATATTAACAAGCTTAGTAGTGTCTTAGCAGATGCTATATTTATTTATATAAACTTAAATCATCAGGAATTTATGTGAACTCCTTCGTGTGATTTTGAGAGGGGGAAAGGATAGTCGTTTCCTTGTTTTGATTTTTCAGTTCAGTTTTAGCATTTGTTTGGGAACAGGTAAAGATAACCGTTTCCTGACTGTAATGATTGTGCTGCCTTGGTCATATTGAACAGTGCCAATTCGATGCTGCATCTCGCTTGTCCACGCTCCGGCACAAATACTCACTGCCCTCTAGGCAAGCTCCCTCCACAGCTGGAGGGGAGAATGTTTGGGCCTGTATCCGTGAAATGGTTTTATGGGAAGAGCTGTAAATGCAGTGGGATATATGCAACCCAAAATGTGCTGTTGCTTGGCACCTGGTAGAGCTCTTGGCACCCAGGTACCTGCTGTGGGCCCCCATGGGATGAATCCCTCATTCTGGGCTCCTGTGACTCTGCCTCTTTTTCACATTCTGTGGAGGATGAGGAGGATGCTAATTCTGAACTGAGCCAGGAAACAAGCTTTTTTTCCCCCCCTAGTGGCAGGCTTTCACAGATGCAGAGGAAAAAATTTATATATATATATACACACACACACACACACACATACACACACACACACATACAGCATTTATATGTTTTTTTTTGTTGTAAAGACTTACTTAGCAGAGGAGAAATGATGTTCAGAGGGCTTTTCTCCTCCTTAAAGTGAGAGTACTCTCTTTTTTTTCACCACTGAGTCCTTTCTGCTTTAGAAATTTAATCGGGTTCCCTGTGTTATGCTTCATGTTGTTCGAAAGTCCCGATAAGCACTGGAAGATGCAATCTGGTCTTAGGCTGTGTGTTTTCATCCCACTATATTTTGCTTTGTCTTTTTGCTTATCTCCTGTTAACTGAGATCCAGCAAAAGAGAGTATTTGACGTGAAAGACCTGTTAGGAATAACTGGATTGGATTGCTAGCTGTCAAAAGATAACACAACTCTAGAAGCTGTAAACCACTAAGATAAGATTAGGTTGATGGAAAAAACAAAACTTTAATCTGGAATTGGCCACAGAGCCTTCTGCTTAACAGCAGTACAAAAGCATTTATTCACCTTTGCACATCTGTTCAGTTAAGAAAGCAAATGCCGCTGCTTAGCATAAGCTTAAATCATCCTCCTCTTTTGGTACATTTTCTACCTGGTCCAAAGTAATCTGATGACCCAGCACAGAGGAGTAGGATGGCTCAAATGGCCCTTACAGCCACATGGAGGCCACTACTAGTCTGAGAGTTGCTGGAATCTTTTTTCTTTCCTTCTTCTGCAAAGGGGGCTGTGGATTGTTTGTCTGCATGGGGCTGGTGGATGGGCTGCATTGGGCCAGGAAACTGTTCTTTGAAGGCTTGCTTGGAAAAACTGGTGTATTTATTAGGCAGAACTCTCCAGTGCAGAACATGCTTGGATTGCTCTGCTTCACATCTTCTTCCCTCCTTCCTTTAAAATCTTACAGTTCTTTTACCCCATGCAGCCTATATCTGTGGATGCCCCTTGAGACATTTAACCTGTAATACTGAAGTACAGCCAAGAGGTTGAGGGATAGAGGAGGAAAGGAAGGAAGCAGAGAAGATAAATCTCAGGGTGGTTAGGCAGACCACCATCTAAAAGAAGTTCTTTTTTAAATTGCATATAGGCCTAAGTTTGCTTGAGTGTAAGTATCAGAAGAAGCCCCAGCTGTGTAGAGGTGGCCTCCCCTGACCACTCTCCTAAAGGGGAAAGAAAAGCTCTTCATATGGCAGTAAAGCAGGGCCTGCTCCCTCTGGCCCTGTCTGTTTCCAAGGCAGGCAGCATGGTACGAAGTCATCCTGATGGTCTGGTAAATAGTGTCATCTTCATTTTGTATTCCAGGGTGCCTCACCATTCAGGCAGGCCAGCCTAGCAAAGGGAACCTTTCCTGGGAAGTTCCACAAGTCAAAGAATCTCGAATTATACATTGATTTCAAGTTGTATAAATTTTGCTCAGAAATGCCTTTTTCATAGAATTGTTCTCATTTAGAAAATACTGTTTCTTCATATAAAGACATTTTGTACTGAGGTGTCAAGTTTATCAACTTTGACACTTTCATTTGTGCATAACTTGTGATACTGCGTAATATTTCTGTGCCTAGGAAGGACGTATACAATGGCACATGAAAAAAATGCTTATTTTATTTAAATTTGGAAATTTGTTATTTTCCTGCAGTTATGGTTCAAGAAGATTATCACAGTCAAAACCCTTACCATAACGCAGTTCATGCTGCTGATGTGACTCAGGCCATGCACTGTTACTTACAAGAACCTAAGGTAAGGGAGCGTCCTCAGTTTCACATTGCCTGTCAATTTAGAAATGTGTGTGTTTATTTTTGTGAAAGCGTATGTGATCTGTGTGTGCACAGACCACACACAGTAAATGTGTATGTGCATGCACACACATGCACAGTTCCTACAGAAAAGCAACTCCTCTGCAGCTTGGAGACCACTGGACCGGCGGGGACGGTTGCGCTGCTGCTGCTGCTGCGGTGCCTCCACGCTGGGCACCAGCCTCTTCCCTGCTCCCCTGGCCTGGTGGTGGCTTTCGTGTTCCTCCTTTGGAACCACACTAGGGAATTAGGTAGGGAACATCCTAGGGAACCTCACTGCAGCTCCCTAGCACACCACCGTGCCCAAAGACAAATGTGGACGTTTATTGCAGCCTAGGTCAGAGATGGCAGTAGTGAACAATGGTTTTAGTGGGATGTTTTTTTCCCCCCAGAAACTACCATTTCTCTTGCTTTGTTCATCTTTGGTGTCAGTGGATGTGTGTCAAAGGCACGGTGCAGCAAAGCATCAAGAGCATCTTTTCCCTTCCCTGCGAGGGCACCGTGGGCTGCTCTGCCTGCAGGCTGCTTGGTGGGAGCCTTGGGCCGGCAGGACCATCTGCTCAGGTTCAGCAAGGAGGCTTGGCATGTGCCGGGTAGAAATCCCCCAGACAGGAGGAAAAAACCTAGAATAAGAAAAACAAGGCCAGGCGGTTACACACTTGGTTACTCAACATGCATGTTTCTTGAAAATAGGAGCTATTAGTTTATGCAGATCTTGGCTTCTTCAGTTCCTTCCCCACTAGATTTAGAAATAAGGCTTTGAAGAAGAGTAGAAGGCAGTTCTGAACAGGTCTTGGGGTTCCTAGAAGTTTAGTTTCTTCCTTTTAAAAATAAAAGCGTTTTTTTGTGTTATTTAAGCTATGTTCTCTGTATTCAAAGTAGAATCTTGCCATTGTAAATGAGATGGGAGAGCTAATTTTAAGAATTAAGTGTTTTGCAGGATCTTACAAGGACCATTTCCTTATTAGATCCTGCAAAGCACTTGTAAGCACTTGTAAGATCCTTGTAAGCACTTCCATTTACCAGACAGAAACTAGCCTGTTCTGTGGTTAAATCATCTCATTCGTAAGGAATAATGCTAAAGCCAATGTTGGAATGCCTGCAGTTTTTTAGGGGCACACTTCTATCACTAACAGAATGGCATTTGTTACTGTCTTGCAGCTTTCCCAATCTTTAACTCCGTGGGATGTTCTGCTCAGTTTAATTGCAGCTGCCACACATGATCTGGATCACCCAGGCGTTAACCAACCTTTCCTAATTAAAACCAACCATTACCTAGCAACTTTATATAAGGTAAGTAGGAAATCAGTTTTTTTATTGGAACTAGATTTGTGCATGAGGACTATAGAAAAAAAATGTAATATTCTTATCTAGTTGTAGGTTTGAACTTCGAGATTGTTTCCATGGTACTGGGATAGAATCTGTGCCAGCTGATGAAGTGTTCTTAGTTTTTGAGTTACTATTTAAACATCTTATTTTGAAAAATTGTATGGCATAGCCCTTAGTTTTAGCTCCCTTGTTTGAAAAATCCTATTGATTGATTGATACCTCTACTATTATTTTCATTTGCAGAATACCTCAGTATTAGAGAATCATCACTGGAGATCAGCAGTAGGGTTGTTGAGAGAATCTGGCTTATTTGCACATATGTCATTAGAAAACAGGTATGTTTATACAGCGTTGCGTAGATTAGTTCAAGGCCCAAGTTAGCTGACAGCTTTGCACAACAACTTAACTTATTGCATGGCAATTCCTAATTATATTTTGTATTCACATCTATTTTAAGAGTTCCTGGATACCACATTGCTAGAGCAATGCACATTGCAGTCTACTTGGAAAATGGCATTTACTGTGAGCAATTTGAGAATGTGTATTCATATAGTGAAGCACCTGGTTAGATGGAGCTTGGCAGCCTTTTCCAATTCTGTAACCCCAATGCAATTTAAAATTTAAAAAATTAAAATCTAGTCTTTTCATCTACCTTAACTATAAACAAACAGCAAATAATGAGTTTGTTTTTAAAAAGTGAGGAAAACCCCTCTTTTAGTCTTCCTGAAAGCTGCTTATGAAGTGTCTCAGTATTTCAATAGATGTACAACATTTTCAAAGAAAGTTTAGGAGGAATCCCCTGAGAATGCTGATCAGAAAGCCATTACGACTTGCATGAGTTTAATGCTGAGCATGTTATAAAGACTTGTTAATCTAGTGCTGGTTATTTTTCTTAATTTTCATGCTTTTGGAACGTTTGATATCACTAATTTCAGGCAGCTGATGGAAAGTCAGATAGGTGATCTCATTCTTGCCACAGACATCAGCCAGCAAAATGAGTATCTGTCCATGTTTCGATCTCACTTGGACAGAGGAGACCTATGTTTAGAGGATGCAAACCATCGTCACTTCATTTTACAGGTGACTTTTTTTTTGTAACACTTTTGAAAACATCTTTTTAGCTTCAAAAATAATCTGCTTAGAATGCTAGATACTTCTCTGAGGCTGTCTTCAGTTTCTGAAGTTAAAATGTCTTTTTCTGCTTCTAACAATAGAGACTGTTCCCTGCATTTCTGTCCCTCCTCCCTGACTTCCCAGCACTTGTCCCAAGTGATGCCATGTTCTGGTGGGGCTGGTAACTTAGAGCTACCAAAGCAAGGAGGGATTTCTTTCTGAGACAAGGGTTAGTTGTTCTGATGCCTCCAGAACCAGGAAATGCTTCATCAGAACATAGTTCAGGAGAGAAAGTATTACAGTTTAGTAATACTCAAGGGCTTTTTTAACCGTACTAGAAAGAGATTTAGTAACTTTGGAAAATAAAAGCCTTGAGAAAGTCTGCTAGAGTTCACAGAAATTTATATTATTAGGCTCCTAAAAGAGTTAAACAGTATCATAAGATGCTGTTTGCTTACTTTTGATTACTTTGACATTTCCTTTTCTGAATTTATTATTGTCTTCTGAACTAGTGAATAAAATCAGTGAATCACTGTCTTGGTGAATACAGTGCCCCTGAATTTTTTCTTGTTTTACTGAATTTCCATATTACTCAGAGCTGATCAGGAGACGTGATAGTTTCCTGAGCTGTTTTTCTTTTTAATATAATACAGAACATAATTTCAGAGGAAAGTACTGGTAGGTAGGTTTGTTGATCCCAAAACTTTAAGTAATCTGCTGTCAGGGAGTAAATAAAGATGTTTCTTTTGGATAGAAAGAAGCAAGTCAGGTGACCTAACGCTGTGTTACCTTGCTAGATGGCGTTGAAGTGTGCTGATATTTGTAATCCCTGTCGGACCTGGGAGCTGAGTAAGCAGTGGAGTGAGAAAGTAACGGAGGAATTCTTCCATCAAGGCAAGTAAAGAGTGCAAGCACTCTGATCTGTTAAGAGATACGTATATACCTTGTGAAAAGAGCAATCATGAGTCATAACTGCTTGCAGTTAAAGGGGTTATACTTAGGACTAATAGAGATTTACAAGGCAATATGTGGGATATTTTCTTTCAGTGGTGGGATTCCTTGCAAAGGGGTGATGGTGCTGGCACCTGATGAAGAGTCTGTGCAGCATCTGAATCCAGCGTGGTGGGTTCGATAGATCCCTCAGCCTGACCAGGCCTTCAGATAGGCAATTAGCTTCTTGTTTACCTAGGGGGTTTCAGTAAATTCTGAAACACTCCTTCATACTCTTGTTCTTTCACCTCTATTCAAGCAAAATCCATTTTGAGAGTTTAAGGCAGTTTGTAATATTTTTATTTTAAAGTCAATGTCTTAGCAACGGGATTTAGTCAGAGGAGAACTTACTTGTGGAGATGCCACTTCATGGTGAAATAGGAAATTACAGGATGATTGGGCAGTTAGAAAGTTCCGACATGAATTACATGCTAATCACTGATTTGAGAAACATTAATTTGTGCATAGGTGTGAGATAAATGGAGAACATAGTCTATGCAGTGCTGATCATGTGAAGTTTATTATTCAGTATCAATGTATAAGCAGAGCAGCAAATACCTACCTGCCATGAGAAAGTTTTCAAGGATCAGTTGTTCCCTTCTGCGTTACTCAAGAGGAAACCTTAAATTGCTGTAGAAAGGAGAAATTAGGAGTTACTGTAAGGAAGTGTGTTAATACTCTGGAAGGCTGTGATTGATGTCCTTGCCAATAGTTGCCAGTCCCAGGGAAAACACACAGAGCTGCCGGTCTCGATGACAGAGCTGTTGGTTTCTTGGGAGGGCAGAGGAGGGCAAATCGTTGTCCCCTGCACAATCCCGCCCTTGTTCCATGGCCAGGGATCCAAACGCTCTGCAAAGGTACCGATGTGGGTGGGAAAACCCTCCTCTGTGAGGGCTGGGGCTGTGGCCCCCTGACAGTGCCTGTGCTTCTCTTCCTTCAGGAGACATTGAGAAAAAATACCACCTGGGCGTCAGTCCGCTCTGTGATCGACAGACAGAAACCATTGCCAACATCCAGATTGGTAACTGCACTTCAGTTTGTTTTACTGCATTTCTTTCGGGATGCAATTTGAAAAATAGGAAAAAAGTGTTTTACATATATTTCCTTGAGCTTGTACCTAGTTTGTCTTTATTAGACAGTGCTTAACTGTGCAAAGAACAGTCTTTCTTTGCTGTAGCTGTTTCCCTTTGGCTATGAAAGGTGCTGCACTGACAGCAGTGGGGACTGAAGGCTCTCGCCTTCAGATGGGAATGGGAATCCAGTGTGCAACTTTTCCCGTGCTTCTGCTCAGTACTTGTCTCATCCCGAGTGGCCCTGCTGGGAGGAGGAGATGTCTTCCTTCCCCTCGGTCTCTGGAGTCTTTTGTAATGAACTCGACAAAAAATGGATTCCGGATGATTTTAGCTTTCTGGAATGCCAATGTTCATAATAAATGCAGCCCAACGGGGCTGGGGCAGAGACTTGATGCAGGACCATGAGTTAGCATTGTAGTATCTTCTGCTTTTTGCTGACTTGAGTTGGCTTTACAGCAGTTCAAGGGGTGATTATTATTTACTAGATTTTTAATCTTTTTTTTTTGCATATAAATTAATGAGCCTGAATTTAAAAAGAAAAATTAAAAAATTAACCTCCTACATAGTATGAATTAATGTTACTTCAACTTAATCTGAACAGATGAGATCTTTTTGTTTCTATCAGCTGCACCGTTTTAAATTAGAAGCTGTTAATCATACATTTTTGTAATTGACAGCTTAAAGCAAGCATGGTTTTGATAGTTTTATCATTGAATTTGGTTCATAGAAATAGAATTTATAAATAAGCGAACTCCCACACATGTGCACGCATACTCTTACATAAAAGGCTATAAAGATTTTAAAAGGGACTAGCTTGTCAGATTTTTTTTCAGTACTTTTAATGAGCATAAAATTGTGAAACAATCTCTATTTCTTTTTTTTTGCCTGTGTAAAATAGTTCAGCCAATGTTGGGTAATTTGTTACGAAACCTTTTAGAGATTCAGGTTTTCTAGGCTCCTTTGGCCTTGTTCCTTGTGTCGAGATTCTTTCCTTTCCCCTCGTGCCCCAGCACGTCCCTTCCTGTGGCGGTCGTTCTGAAGTGAAGGGTGCTCGTTTATGACCAGTGTGACGCTGCTCTCCGAGCTGTGGAGCGCTGTGTGGTTTGGGAGAGCGGTGTGTTCGCACCCGGTCACGGTTGGAAGGAGTTTGGCGGCGCCAGCGGGAGGCCGCTCCGCTCCGCGCTGCGCCACGGCCGCCACGGCCGCCATGGCCGCCATGGCTGCCCGCCG